>LTAE01003587.1:0-36619 GCA_001647135.1 Pontederia paniculata
CACTATCGTTACCTAAGAATCTGCCCATCAGGCAAGCTTTTAAATCTTTAACCCTTTGAGCAACGTCCTCTGTTTGAATGACGATTTCATCCGTAGACACATCTTGAATGGCCTGCAATCTTTGCTTAGAGATCAGGGGAGGCGCCGCCGAGGTTGGTCGGCAAATGCGCACAACATCAGACCATCTCTTAGCACCATTTGCTGCAGAGGGATGGGGGAGAGTGTGAGCAAGAGTAGATTTAGAGAGGGATAAGCTTGCCGATGGGGGGAGAGTAGGGTTTTGGAGGGGCGGAGGAAAGGGGGGCGAAGGGAGACGGTCTGGAGGCTCCGCCATTTTGGAATTTTTTTTTCTTAAAACTTTACAACTATTAGCATGCCAACAACCTCCCTATAAAAACATTGCTGTACGTTGGTTAGCTTGATCAGAAGCCCACATACGCTAGTTTACCTGACCAATAACTTACAAATATATTTTTTAAATGGCCATTACTCTTTTTTATATTTTTTCTATTTCCAATACCCCATTACCCCAAAATTTCACACTCATTATTATTTTGGTACTTTGTTTATAGCTTTGCTGCATTTCTATATTCCCCCCGTCTATTTTTTATCCTAGGTTCGTACTTATTTGCCTTTGGACTTTTGTACCAGATCGCCTTACCACGTTTACTTGAGTATATACTTCTAATAGATTAAAGATTTGGAACAAACGTAAAGAAAATAGATGTAGAATATGTCCACTTATAATATCACGAATATATTTTAAGTATAATTATATTTTAGGTTCATTAAGGATGAACTTAATTTAATATTCTAAAATATATATAATAACTTTATAGATTTCGAGATTGTGTTAAAAAATCTAGATGTTGACTCTAATATAAAGAATGCTTGGCAAAATTTATGAATAGCTTGATATTTTTCTCTTTGTTTTTAATTTAAATAATTTTATAGACTTGTTTAAAAATTAATTAATGAAGGGGTGAAATGAGATGATGTGAGAGTGGATTATGATGGATTATTATTAAATTCATGTCTTTATGGTGGTTAATGAACTAAACTAAATCATATCTTATTTGAATGATTTAAATAAAATTTATTTGTATCATTTATTATATATATTTTAATTATAAATAAAATATTATCATATATTTATTTGACTTTTCATTCGAGACTTTCATTTTTTCTCTTTATATGTCTTTATCTTATCTCTATTATTTTTCCCTCTTAACGTATTTTAATTTTTATCATTTTTTTCTTAAAAAAAAGAGAAAAAGATCAAAAATAAAAAATAAATATGAAAGGAGTGAAAAAATAATATTATCGAACATATTTTTCAAAATAAAAATACCAGTATAATATAACTGATAATAAAAATAATTATTTATCTCAAATTGAATAAGAAAATAGTTAATTTGAAAAGAAAAATAATATGACATTAAATAAATCTAAACATAATAACAAAAAAGTAGCAGAAAAAATGTGAATGCATATAAATTAAATTTATAAAATAATTATAAAATAGGATAAGGCAAATCAACAAATGAATATGTTTCTCTACCACAAATCAAAATAATATAAAAAAGAGGACAGAGAGCGTGTAACGCAAAAAATGTAATACAAAAAGTGTCGTTACTTTCTGTACAAATGTGCTACATTTTTTTCTTATAAAAAATTACCATTTTAAATGAATTAGGACATGAGTATAAAAAATATTTAAGAATAATTTTATCTAAAAAGATTCATCCATGATAATTTCACTAATTTAGTGTAATGAAATTTTTAAAGTTTGGAGATATGACTCATCTCTCCAACTTTTTATGACTTATGTAATCTTTTTATTAAAATATAAGTTAACTTACTATACTCACTCATCTTTTATTTTATTTCTCCTAATATCACAATCCAAACAAACTCTTGGGCATTTTCCTACCGATAATCTTTGTAGATTACTGATAATCTGAACTTAAAATTATTTGGGCCACCAGATTATCCTGTTTACTTATTTTAATTCGTAGACAATCTGGATTGCTTAGCAATGCAGATTGCCTATGAAGTGGTAATCCACATTACTTATGAGAGGAGTGTCTATTTAGATTACCACCCAAGTGAAAATCTTATTTATTTTAGTTTCCCTATTCTCCATTTTAAATCTTCCATAAATAAAACCTAACACAATAATAAATCATCATAAAATAATAGCAATAACACAAATAATAATAATAATAATAATAATAATAATAATAATATAAATTAATGATCACAATAAATATTATATAAATAATATTACATTATTATGATCATATTATGAATTAAAATATAGCATTAATTGTTATTTATAAGTATTATTAATTAGACTAATATTTTTATAAATTATTATTATTAATCATAAAGATTATTTTATTATTATTTTAATTTGAAGGGTATTAATTACTTAAATTCATTAATTTGTGAGTTAATAATTTAAGTTGATAAATTTTAATTCAATAATATATAATTTTTAACTAATAATATTTATGAAGGGTAGTTTAGTAAAATTATGTATATTATTTAGTAATAATTTATATAAGTAAATATGATAATCTGAATTCACTTGGATTATTTATATATAGTAAACAGAGTAATGCACATTATTGGTAATCTAATAGGTGGTAATCTTTCTGTCATGTAATGTAGACTATCAGATAATGTTAAGAAGTAATGCACTAAACACATCCTAAGATGTTACATATCATAAACTTTTCATAATTAGAAAGGTTAATTATATTTCCCTCACCTAAATTATACACATATTTTTTTACACTTTTATCATCCGATTACCTCCTTTTCCCTAATTCTAAATTTCTAAAATTTAATCATTTTGTCAATAATGTCTTAAATTTTTATCCCCGTGATAAATTCAGATGACCCTCTTGCATTATAATTTTTCAAAGAATTGGGGAGCGAAGCACCTGTACCATAAGAAGGGGAGCCTTTATATCAAAGAGAGAACTAATTCACCACTCGAAGATGTATAATTCAATTAAACATGAATCTCGTAAATTTTGTGATTATTCTTTTGCATATGATATTGTGTCTCTCTCGCAACATATTTATAGTTATATATTTATCTATTTTGTAAAGGTTACAATGAAAAAATGGTAAAAAGGTAAATTTTTTTTAAGTATTTAAATTTAACTAGAAGTGTTTGAAAAATGGAGGGAAGGTATTTGTTTGGTTAAAAACAAACTAACTAAGGAAACAAAACAATATATGTAATTAGTGTTAAATCTAGGATCCGACGAGTATTTTGAATGATCACAAATTTGTAAGTGAACTCAGCCTATACTGATGAACTTGTTGAGCTGATTTCTGTAATAGGATATATTCAAGTTCAGAGGAGTGGTCGACCTGAGTTGAAGGAATGGACGACCAGTGCACGCGTAATTTATATCAGAAGAACTACATGTGTGCAGTGGGCGTCCTAAGTATATGAAGCGGTCGACCAACAGTAGAGGGAGAATACATGTGATGAGGAGCAGAAGCATAAACGGTTGACCAAAGGATAGCCGGATCCATGTTCCCTGCTTCACCGGCACGGCGAGATCAAGCTCAACACATACCCTCGCAAACCTGAACTTGTCACCTTTTGCAGAATGTTCATCCAATTTTATAGGAACACCAAAAATAGATGCAATGCGTAATAAAATCTCAGGCTTACCTAATTCGAAAGCAAGACCCGGAAATTGAATCCAAACAGGCGAAGTAGAGATACAGTCATCAAAAGGACGGAAGAAAGATTTTGCTTGTGTCAGATTTAATAAATTTCCCTCATAGTTCCAGGGGCTTTTCGTAAGGGTGTTTAAACGATCAGTTTCATCATTAAACATGTAGAGCAAGTAGTTATTACCTAACTCGACGATCCTTAGAGATGACGATAGATTCTAGAGGGTTGGGAGATCTGAGCGGAGCTTTTCCACAACACTATCGTTACCTAAGAATCTGCCCATCAGGCAAGCTTTTAAATCTTTAACCCTTTGAGCAACGTCCTCTGTTTGAATGACGATTTCATCCGTAGACACATCTTGAATGGCCTGCAATCTTTGCTTAGAGATCAGGGGAGGCGCCGCCGAGGTTGGTCGGCGAACGCGCACAACATCAGACCATCTCTTAGCACCATTTGCTGCAGAGGGATGGGGGAGAGTGTGAGCAAGAGTAGATTTAGAGAGGGATAAGCTTGCCGATGGGGGGAGAGTAGGGTTTTGGAGGGGCGGAGGAAAGGGGGGCGAAGGGATACGGTCTGGAGGCTCCGCCATCATAACTTTTGGTGCTTTCCTTTGAAGTTTTCGACTCAACACGACATGTCAGGTACAACTAAATTTATTTGATATGTAAATATAAGTTTTTCTATTAGACAAATAGTAAATATGATTTCTTTAATAGTCAAGATATCCACTGAGTTTAAAAAAATCTTCCATCCAACATAATGTTGGAATTTAATTTATATAATAAATGGATATTTTATAAGACACACATTCTTATATAATATATATTAATTATTAATATAATAATATTTTTCTACAACTGCTATTTAGTTATTAATTTATCAGTTTATGTAATATAATTATATTACATACTACATATATAATATAAAATATAGTACAAATGAAACTTTTTTTTAAAAATATTAAAAGTTAAAAAAAAATTGAGTGGCCCCCATCCGCGCGACATGGTCGGATTTGGTCCATCCTAATGTTATTTTTAACAAGATAGGATACGACATGTGTCCGAATACGAATTGCACGCAATAAGCAATTACCGGAACTTCGTCTTTTAGCATTTACCCTCTCGCCAAGGTCTCCAACCGAACAGGATGGTGACCATTTTAGGAAACAATGCAGTGACGCCTCTGCCACTTCCCATTTGGCCAAATGTTCAATGGATTTGGTAAGCTGCATGCATGCAGACGTTTTAGAAGTCCACTATGAAAATTATAAAATGTGAACAAATTTTAGAGACAAAAAATGACTAGGTACAGATAGTCTTCTACTTTTATTACTACATGAATGGGACATTTGTTGCTCCGATGACAAGGTCATTAGTCTTCTCCAATCTCCATCATAAAACGTATTGTATGGTATGTATGCAACTCGATGTCACTAATTGTTGAGTACACATTTTGGTCCTACTTTTTGCATCACACCAGTATTTCTCTCATAATTGAATTTAAGGAAACTTGCTGGCTCCATCGGGAATTACTTCTTCTCGTTATATGAAACATTATCTACTTTTCAATAAATGGATGTTTGATATATACTTTTTGAACTTTCCTTTTTGAAAACTAGTTATCATATACAACTATTTGAGATTTTTGAATCTTTAGGATTTGACTATGTGAATAAAGTAATGTTTCTTCAAAGGTTGGTGTTCCCAAACGCACTCTTCATTAGATTAAGGTACCAGTTGATGCATTTTGTTTAATGAATAGTTCAGCAATCTAAATTATTATTAAAATATGTTGTTATGTTAATTTATTGATAACATCATATTATAATATTTAGTAAGAATTATCTATATAATTCTAATTAAATTATCATAATTGTTAGGAAGAAAATAATTACTAAAAATACGCTTTAAAAATTAGTTTAAACTGATCGTGCGTGAATTGTTATAGACAAACAAAAAAGGGAGTATGGACGAAATACGAGTCCACGTCAATTTATCCAAAGGAGATGAGCTTAAAAGGATCTAAGAGTTAAGCTAGAAGGATATAAATTTGTCGGAATATAAACTGATATATCTTCACCTTGGTGATAATATACATATATAGAAAGATATCTCCAACTATGTGAATTACCAATTAGGTAGTAATTTTAACTATTAAAAAATAAAGTAGCTATCCATAAGCTGTTTCAACGAAAGCAATAATATGATGGGCTCTAAAAACTTTAAACAAAATTGCGGCACCTACCAAACGCTCTAAATTAATGTTTGGAAGAAATCCACCACTCTCGTGTGTTGTTTGACCTGGTCCGAGACATTGCTCATCCAAGTAGCTTGATTAAACAAAGTTAATTATGGAAACTTTGTATATTAGTTAGTTTAGCATAATGCATTGACTTAGCAAGTGTTGAGCAAGAATCTTCCCCCTATATCTTCGTTTAATGCAGCAAAACTGTGAGTATATATGTAGAAGCTCCCGCTATCATGCTTCAGCTGTACATCAGAGCCTCATAGTTCACCTTTTCACTTTCTTCCCAATTATCCATATTTAACACACAGTACAAAAGCATGAAGGTATTCTAGATTTTGCATTTATTGCCTCTCTTTTGCTTTTGTAGCCCCTCATGATATCTATTGCAAAGTCTCAATAGAAATATATACTGTGCTCAGGCTCACTGTTCATCATCTAAAACTTATTCTGTTCTTTTTTTTTTTACTGCAGCAGAAGATAGTGATCAAGGTGAACATGCACTCAGAAAAAAGCCGCACCAAAGCTATGAGAGTGGCCGTAGCGTTAGCAGGTACAATTCGATCAGCTGAAATAATTAATTTTACGTTTTACTACAGATCAAAGATTAGCACAACTTTATCCTCTTCTGAAGTCAGTTCTTTTCTGTCAGGGGTCGATTCAGTGGCATTGGAAGGGGATGACAAGAACCAGCTGGTGGTGGTGGGGGAGCAAGTGGACTCCATAGAGCTGACGAACTGCCTGAGGAAAAAAGTAGGGCACGCAGACATAGTGAAGGTGGAGGAGGTGAAGAAGAAGGAGGAGGAGAAGCCAAAGCCGAAGGAGTGCCCCCCGCCATGTTACTACCCAGTTTGCCCTCCCCAACCTCTTGTGATGTATGACCATGGCTACTCCAACCCTGCTGCCTGCTCCATCATGTAAATTTAAGGATCCGGTGCAGGATGCATACATGCATGCATGCACCTGTTCTGGTGATACGGACTTGCACGGATTTATTTAATTACATGTAACTTTTCTCTTGGGATTCCATGTTAAAAAGTTTTCCTCGCAGTCAGAGGAATTAATCTCGGTTACTTAAATTGGATAAATTTTTTTATACATGGAGTCATATGTTTGTATGTAACATATGAGTTTTATATACGGCAATCCAAGAGAAAGCATAGAGGTTTTGTTCTAGCTAGAAAGAAGATTGTTATTTGTGAGAAAAATGAGTGGTTAACCTACTTTTGTGTAAAGATAAAATAATATTAGATATTTTAGTTTAAAAAAAATGAAACTTACTGTAATAGCTTTAGACTCGGTATACATGTTTACTTATAAACTAAAATATTACTTGATAATTTTAGATATTGATACGAGTTTACATGTAAACTTTTATTGTGCATGAAATTTTTTTTTTGAATTACCCCCGCGGGCACCCCCGGTCTCCAGAGCTACTAGCACCTAACTAATCCGGAGTCGAAGATAAGAGCAGAACGATATTCCTCTGATCAAATTTGGCGACTCCAAAGCTCGAATTCGGGGCTACTAACTTCCGGTTTCTCAACCCGAGATACACCCTGCTAATCAGGTGTGTCAACCAAACTTGATTTATTGTGCATAAAAATTAATCCATCAAATTTGCTCTAATGTATACTGATGGAAGTAATAACAATGCGTTGACTTTGTACAAAAAATGTAAAGTCTACTTAATATATTTAGCTGGGTCCGATGGTAGATTTCTCCACTGATTTGGGACATCACATAGTCTAACGAGCAACTTGTCTTCAATATGCAACCTGATAGCGAGAGAAATAAAAGAGTTTGTAATCCTTGAATTCTAATTCTAAAGTCGTAAGTCGTCGTCGTCGTGGAAAAAAAATCCAGGTAAATGGTCGAAGTCTTTAGAGTCTAACAACTACTAGTTGTAGGTTGTAGCGTGTGAGAGTTAAGAAGCTTGTCCCAACTCGCCATGTCCCACTTTTACTTAATTGTAGCACAAATTAGTGCAAGGCATGACCAAATCATCAAGTTGAGATCGTCTTGTTGGCATCATTCCATTAACTCTTTGGACAATAAAAAGTCGAACGAAAGAGTTCCTTGGTTTAGTTACTAATGATTTATTAATTTGAGTATCAAACCTCATAATCCTAATTTATTTCAATCAAAATAAAAGATGTTCAAGTTTGTATATTCTTCTTTTGAAATATAATTAATCAGAAACTACTAGTCTTGTAGGTATCAAAGTTGGAATTTTTTTCATATTTGACGGGTTAAATAATTTTTCTAAGCAATAAGGTCTTTGTATATATTACGAAGAAAATAACTTCTCGGCCACCTAATTAATGCGTATGGTAAAAAGAAAAAAAAACTTCGATAAATAGAAGATGGATTTCAATTAATTTGAAGTTATAGAAGAGCTTGGGGCAAATCATTTTCTTGATTCGCACACGTTTTCGTCTCTAGTAGAAAATAATTAATTTATATTTTCATTTTTTTCGAAACATGGTAATACAGAAGAAAATAAATTATTTTCATGAAATTTATTTACTGGGAGTTCATTTTTCTTCATAATTAACTAATTTTGTAAAAATAAAACAATCCGGGTCTTATTCTACTATATCTCATCCCAATTAATCCCGTGTTTGATCTGATGATAAAGCTGGGATAAAAAAGAAGTTATCCCTGTGAATAAGAAGTAAGATTATAAGCAATTCTCGCAAAAAGTAAAAATTGACCAAACCCTAATTCTAACTTCAAGAAATTAATAATTTCTTGAAATTACAATTTTTTCATGAAGCATGATTTGACAATATATATATATATATATATATATATATATATATATATATATATATATATATACAAATTTTTNGTCACGCAATTTAATGATGTCACATTCCAAGAATAATGGTTGACAGCAATTTTGTTATCCACTCATAAATAAATTATATATAAATAATACACAGTATACAAGCAGTAATTAAACTGCACATACTACTTTTGTGGTTCTCTTTTCCTTTCCAACTCAGATGTGGATAAAGTTATGACTTGGTATAACAGTTTATAATTGTTTGGGTTTTGGAAGCTTTTCATCATTCTTGAATATGAAGTTGAAATAAGATCTAGAAGAAGATACTGAGATTCAGAAACATGCATATACATATGATTTTTACATTTTTTTATTACAGAAAACATATTTATAAACTTAACACATACAAGAAAAATAAATTATATATATATATGAATATATATATATATATATATATATATATATATATATATATATATTGTATCTATATAAGGTTTTGTAACTCTTCCCTCATTCTCTCCCATTCAAGACCGAAAATATAAATGATTATGATTATAAAATAAAAAATAAGAAAATTATTATTAGTAATAAAATAGTTAGAATCTTAAACTAATTATAACTAATAGCTTACCTGTTCTAGAAGAAAATTCTCTATAGCTCTTGTAGAGTAGATGAAACTTCAACTTACAATGTTGATAAATAAATTTTTTAAGATCGCAAATTAAAATCGAACCATCCATATATTTATAAGAAGAATTAGATATTATAATTAAATAATATAATTAATATTGAAGAACATAACTATTCGTTAATCAGCACATTATCTTTTTAACTAATATTAGTAGTATTTAATTAATATACTCCCTTAAAATTATGGCATGTACTCGAGACAAAAGAATATTGATAATCACTTAATGTTGGTTTCTTCAAACTTGTAAAACGCCATCTTTTTATCCAAACACATTTGAACCACAATGAACTTTCGACTTCATTTCTTTCGTTCGATGTGAAAGTTGACTTCCTAGATATATTTTTTTTCTTTGTGCTTCCAGCTTTTATCATTCTACAATTAATGATTTGTAATTTGCTAATAATGCTGAAAACTATTGAAACTTTGGACCAAAGAGTACTAGGTGGATAGATGTAAGAATCTTTGTAGTTTTGCTATCAATGATAGAGGCTGAAATATAAATGATTATGATTATGATAATGAAAATGAAAAGAAGACAATTATTATTAATAGTAAAGGTGCAATAATCTTAAATATAGGTACAATTAATAATGTGTTCATTCAAGAAAATAAATTTTTATAGTTCATGTGGAGTAGATCAAACTTCGATTATAATATTGATATATAATTTCAAATGTCACAACAAAGATATAACCATCCGTATATTTATAATATGAAATATTAGTTAATACAACTAAATATCATAATTAATAATGGAGAATATGAATATAGCTATTCATTAATTAGTCCACTATCTTTTTAGCTAATACTAGTAGCATCTTATCATTACGAAGGACACAACATAGGCCTTTTTTATATTTAATAATTTGGATGTTGGGGATTTAGATTGATTTTATCATTATCATATAATCTAATAATGTCATGAGTCGCTCGAAATGCTTGACCATGCTTAGTGTTGAAGTGAAGGGGACACCTACAAAAGGCATATTTGATAATAGCAATGGAAGATTTATCGTGTGACTTGTCTAATATCGCTTCTAGAAGACTTGTAGTTCATGGACACGAAGGACCATGGATGTAGACGGATCCAAGGGGGTGCATGAGGGGTCACTGACATCTTCCTAGATTAATTGCTAAGTTAATAGTCATGTTGAAGTCTTGGTCAAATAAGAATCAATGGTTATGAATAAGATTCATATTTAATTTTTTTTTATCTATGATTAATTCTTCTTTTTTATTTTTTATTTATTATTTACCTTCATCCAAATATTATCTTATATATTGTTCCGTAAGTATCATTTATTGGTATTATACTACAATTTGTAAATTAAAACTATTATTTATGTACTACATTAGATATTTTTATTATTAGTTTATAAATATATTATGTACATACAATTATAATTTTATTTCATGGCTAAAAATATATTTTCCAATTTTATATTGTTTCACATTGATCTTTTCAATTTATCATTGCTAAAATTGTAAAAAGTTATTATTTTATACAATAACATTTGTCTATATCATATTATACATTTGTACTAATATTTTTTCCATAGTTTAGAATATTTGTCTCTTGTAAAATATATTCTCTTATAAATAGTAGTGAAATGAAATAAATATTTATGGGAAAAGATAGTGCCTATTATGAAAACATATCTCAATATTATTATTTTTTTCTTTTCAGTACTTATCATTTAATAATTCATAGTAGTTTATTTGCTCTATAAGATTATGTACTTCATGAAATGTACATTCTTTTTTTTTATATTTTAATATTTAAAATGAAAAATTAAATTAATATAAATGTCTTGGGTTACAATAAAAAGTGCAAAAAAGTATTTAACACTATAACTAAAATATATTAATATTCAAAATAATTTATTTATTATATTTTATAATAATTATAATAAAATTGAATAAATTTACGAATTATTATGCACCCGATGAATTAAGATCCGGGCTACGCCGCAACCATTGTACGGAGGGGCACTATTTCGGTACTTTCATCCGAAA
Organism: Pontederia paniculata; assembly: GCA_001647135.1. Taxonomy (NCBI): domain Eukaryota; kingdom Viridiplantae; phylum Streptophyta; class Magnoliopsida; order Commelinales; family Pontederiaceae; genus Pontederia; species Pontederia paniculata. The sequence goes on from LTAE01003587.1 coordinate 11,449, forward strand.
TGTGACTTGCAAACCAAAGGAGCGTACTGTCACACACTTAAAGTTTCAACCGTGCGTGGCCTTAGTCTCTACCAATCCAGAGGCTAAGTCAGCCAACAAAGTTCCCTTCTAAATGCCTTAGAAGATTAATCCGAATTCTGAGAGAAAGCCACACAGAAATGCACAAGAGAGTTTAGGGGAAAAAGAATACTTCATTAAGTTTCAGCCAGATCTGGATAAGGGCCAGAACCCACATATATATAAGCCTACACATGGAGTAGTTACCATAACTACCCAGTTTACAACTTCCCTCTAACTTACACCATTTAACTTAGTGTAAATTCTGTTAACTTATATACTGTCACAAATATTACANCACATGGAGTAGTTACCATAACTACCCAGTTTACAACTTCCCTCTAACTACACCATTTAACTTAGTGTAAATTCTGTTAACTTATATACTGTCACAAATATTACAACACATAATAATATTCCTGTAAAAACTCCTTACATAATATTCTGGCTAATATTACACATAAAACACTTAGATAACTACCCAGGACATTTCATCAAACACCTGACATGCATCCCAACTAGCTGCCAGTTCTTGTCCTAAGGCATTGGCGGGCGCGCAGCAATGTTTTCTCGGTCATTTAGGCGATGCGTTACAGTACGCTAGTCCATTTGATTGCATGCAATTATCAATTATTCAATTAAATCATCCTTCAATCAGAATTATAGTCTTTATCGTATATATACAGATTAAGTGTTAGGACATATATATTTTTGTTTATTGACTAATAGTCAGTTAGTCCGTCGAATGGTCCACTGTTTATGCTTAAATTATGTGTAGAGTAAACTTACATTGTGATTGACCACACTTATTTAGCTTCATACTACTTTGTGTTTTTTTTTCTATTTTAACAACGCTGAGACATGGCATATAGCAATTCTTCGTCCTTAATATTGATTAGCCGACATAATTTAATACAAATAATTCCACAAAAAGAGCATCCATCTCAATAACTCCACAAAACCTTATATCTTGTTTAAACTAATTATCATGCTTATCTAAAAAAATTGTATGAACTTGATTCCCTGAACATACAAGGTCTTGTTATTTTCGAGGATTTATTTATGAATTTAAGGATTGTTCACTCACTTGAAGAGAAATCATCCAACATTTTTACTCCATCTTTCTTCCAACTGTTCAGATGCCATCTAAAAGTTAAGATCAAATGATGCATAGCTGCACAATCGTAAAATTAATATTTTTAGTCTATTTATGAAATAATTTCACATACTATGATATCCTTTGAAATGAAAAAATATTTTATAGGTCTGGAGGGACTTGTATAGTTAAAACACAAAAGGTAGTAAAAAATGTGTTGTCACTTGTCAATCAAGCATCTTCCTGTTGGGGGTAGTTTAAGACTCTTTTTCATGGATTAAATTTGAATTTGATTGTCAACAATCTCTAGCTCTGATGGTGATTGTGATTGTACTTTGATTATTGTTGTATTTTCATTCTAATATTGTCCTTAAATAGCACAACATTATAAAAAAACAAGTGACAATAATTATATCAACAATCGATTTCGACAAGATCTCATTTAATTTCCTTTTGAAACATAATATCTTTTACTATTCAAAACATAATAATATACATTTTTTTCTTGTCATCTTTATACTTTTTAGATGCACGCATCCAATGTATTTATCAAATTTAAAATCAATCAATCGTTTTGATCATATCCCAATAGTTTAACACAATAATATTCAGACCTACGGAACCATATATAGATATATATTATTTAGAATTGTGACACTCCTATGCATGTTACACAGGTAGTGTCACAAACATTTTTTTTCATATTATGTTAACTTTTTTGACATATTCCGAAATGATACATTATTCTTGCTCTTACCTAGTAGATTAACCATTCTTTTTTATATTTTACAAAACCTAATACATTAGTAATTGTTATTTTAAGGACTAATCACATTTGTCTGGTCAATAGCAAAACAAAGCGTGTTGGATATATTACATAACTTAAGCTGATTAATCAACATATCTATAAATTTTGTTTCTTTTACATTTTTCCCTAAGAAAATTTCAACACATTGTGGTAGTTGACTTTTGTCCTATATTTTTCTTCTTTTTCCTTTTTTTTTTAAATTTTTGCATAGAATTATAGTTTATCAATCGAGTCAATTTGAATAATTAAGTATAATCAATGACAGAAAGCAATCAAGCCCGCATTTTTTGACGAGCTACAATATTTTGCATCAATTAAGATCTATAGTACATATACATGATGTCCTTTGCATACAAGTCAAAAGGACATGATTGGAGAGAACAAGAAACAAACAAGTAGAGCCTTTAGAGCATGTTTTTTTTCCGATATGATAGAGCATGTTTTTTAGTTGATCTTTTGAGCAAGTTTTGATGATATCTAAAGTGAAGTTGACTTTCTACCCAAAAAAAGTGAAATTGACTTACTGTTGGTTTAGCAGACATATCAAAAAGTCCGTAATTAGGGGCTCTAATGTGAATTCATGCCTCGATACCGTCGGACAAAGTTTCCTTAATTCGTTGATTTTATTTTCTATTTCTTTATTTTTTTTCCTTCCAAACAATAGAACAAAAGCATAAAAAATAAGATTGACACACAAATCGTAGACATGATAAATATGAACAAAAGGCAACTATTAAGAAGTTTTAAAGAAAACAAAAGAATAGTATAATATCATAAATACTAACCATCGTGCATTAGACTTTCTCCTCGTAAGAACTTGAACCATTGTTTTTTCTTCTTATTTCTTTTTTAGATTTGAATTTAGAGGTACAATTTAATTCAAGGTACATAAGCACTTTCTATTCTCTTGCTTACTCAAGATAGATCATATGCAATGATATATGCAGGCCAACCAGATCGGCACTAGATGCTAAAGCTTGGGTTGTAAGATGCGGATTAGCCAAATGTATCAATTTTAAAATTGATAGAATTATCGTAGGGCTGGATTCAACATGCCTACTCAATCTCCTTACCAAAACGACGAAATTACCATGGTGGATCAAGAATATATTAACTGATTGTTGGATGTTTTTATCATTATTAAGCTATGTAAAATTTAATTATATATTTCGAGAGGCTAATCAAGTCGCAAAATTTTTGGCAAAATCCGCAAGAAACAATAAAACGGATATTTTTTTATTGAGGGACCCCCCTTCGGACCTTCAAAATATTTTATCTTATGACCTTACTGATCCGTAGATATAATGATTAAGATTTTTTTTTTAAGAAAAATATGTCTACATATATTTATCTTTTCTTCAATCCAATGATTTCAGTAGCCAAGCCCCCGAGCCCGAGTTTGATCTGGTTGAATTTATTTTAATAATATAAAAATATAATCTTTTATTAGACATATATTACACATGATCTTTTCTATAGTCAAGGTGTTCACTTATTTTTTTAACATTCAATTCTTTCCTCCAATGTAATTTTAAGGTTTAACCTATATTTAACTTATATAATAAATATATTTCTTATAATACATGTATACTAATTATTAACACAGTAATATCATATACACATGATTTAGTTACTAATTTATGATATAAATATAATGAATAATATAGTATATGATATAAAGTACAAACTTTATTATTATTAATATTGGGATTTTGAAAAATATATTAAAAATTAAAAATTAAAAAATAATATAAAAAATAATAATAAATTGATGGCTCGACTCAATGATAGTCGAAATCGATTCGGGCAGAACCTAATTGTCTAACCACACGGACAAGATCAAACGTGAGTTGACTGACATAATCATGAACCCATGGAGTTGGTCCAATAGATAATCTTAGTGAACGTATATATAATTCAGCTAAGTTGTAACTGATCAAATATTGGACATTTATTTCTTGTCTCAAGAAAAAAAAAATATTGCTGCCATGACTTAGTTCATCTTCCTATCACAATTTGAAAAAAATCAGTCCTTCTCAGTGGTGATGACGATTAACGAAACAGTGGTCCAAAATCTAGATAAACTGACTTTTCAGAGATGGTGATAATTATTTATTTATTTATTATTTATTATTATTATTATTATTATTATTATTATTATTATTATTATTATTATTATTATTATTTTGACAAGAGAGATGATGACCAATTACTGATCAGTTTTCTCTCTCTATCTTTTTCTGTCCAGGAATTCTGGTCAACAGTCAATTATTGCTCTGTGTCCTCATTTAATTCTTCATTTGATTGGAGACTTAGAGCATAAGAAATCACAACTCTATATATACACAAATATTCTCTTCTCCTAATTGGCCTGATCAGTATCGTATACAAAGTTTGTCTCACGGTTGCTTCCCTCTTCTTTATCCACCTCTCTTATAATAAGATGAAGGTATGTCTCAAATCTGAAAACATTTTTTTATGCCTTTTGTTATAAAGATGTATATATGTTTTCTGTTAGAACTTATAAATCTTTGAAAAAGAGATGGCTCATGTTTGTTGTAAGTACCTTTTATTTAGTTAGGTAGCAATCGTACCTTCCTAATGATAATTTCTTTCCTAATTATTTGTTCTTATGCGAATCATGTTCATATTTTGCTCTTGCAGCAAAAGATAGTGATCAAAGTGCAAATGAACTGTGACAAATGCCGCTCCAAATCCATGGGGTTGGCTGCTTCTGCAGGTAGACATATTATATATGTGCCTAGACATTATTGCATCTTTTTTTTCCTGATTACAAGAAGCTTGAAATCATTTGATTAATCAAATTTCTGAACATCAGGATTTATAGACTAAAGTAAACTTTTTTTTTATTTCACAGAATGATATTTTTGGTTTCATGTGCAGGAGCTGACACGGTTGGATTGGAAGGGGATAACAAGGATCTTCTGGTGGTGGTTGGAGATGGAATCGACTCCACCAAGCTGACAAATAAGTTGCGGAAAAAGATTGGCCATGCAAACATAATCAAACTGGAGGAGGTGAAGAAGGAAGAGAAGAAGGAAGAAAAGAAGGAAGAGAAGAAGGAAGAGAAAAAACCAGAGAAGATTGAGTGTGGAGTCCCACTCTACCCCGGTTGCTATCCTACTCCAGGCATAGTGGTGATCGAAAGTCCTGATACAGATCAAAGCTACTGTTCCATAATGTAAAAAAAATAAAAAAAATGATCATGGAGTCATCATATCTAAAGTGAAGTTTTGCCATGCCTTCTGCAACTTGCTCTTAGGATCAAAAAAAATATTTGGTTAATTTGTTGTCCAATTTCTTTCTTTTTTTTTGCAGTTCTAGACAACTTCTATAAGCGTCCACATACAAGAAAATTCTATTTTTCTACAATGAAAAGCATGTTTGGGTCCTTTGTTGTTTTGGCAGTATAATGGTTAAAATTGTTGACTCTGTTGGTAGACTACTGCAGAAGACTTGGAAATAATATCAGAAACCTTGACTCATACGTGTTGTGCACTTAGTGGTTGGCTCACAAGATCAAGAGGTTATTACCTTAATACTTTGGATCTCCCATTGAATTTGTCAGAAGTCATTGAACTTCTAAGTACGAAATTTACACAGAAAAAAAAAAGATATGCAACTTTTCACATGGACTCAGTTAGAACAATGTGAAGTTAGCTAGTGTAGTAACAGGAAAGGAAAGAAAAAAAAATCTGAAAGCTGAAACAATTTTATATCTATCTATCAGAAGGCAGAATTAATTATGGCCTTCAGTCATGCAGACCTACTTCCACTACATAATTAAGGCTCTTGATTAAAGGTTGAACTTTGTCTTCTTTGGGCCATGACTAGTGTCTCCATTGCCATTTGCAACTGTTTAAGCAGTTAGATAAATTAAGGATATACTCAGAGAAGATTCCTGTGATAATATATCTATGATTCAGAACGAAAGCAATATATAAGAAAATATATATAGTTAAACAGCTAATAAAGTAATAAGCAGACAGAAGGATGTACTTATCATATTAATTGAGCATGCTGATATCAGTTAATTTTAAACAGATAGTTCTTTAGTGTTTGAAACAATGCACACACTAGAAATTGTATGATCATTGATGTGTCATAATGATTCAGAATAGTTAATTACTTCAAACTGGGGCAGTCTAATCCAATAATTTCTGCAAAAAGCTGAATTCTTCTTTTTTTTGTCATCTGCTTTTCTTCTGAGCATGTTTGTATAGAATAGTTGAAGAATGAGTTGGTGGAATCAGCCTCTGGCACCACTAAGTGAGTTCATTGCAAGCACATGAATACAATCAAAGGCAGGCATGCATGCATGCTCAATCATGTAACAACTTCATAATTGTCATTCCCTGTGCCTCAACTCACAAGAAAGCCAGTGTTCTGTTAATCGAATGATTAATGCCTTAAATTTTATCACTAAGTGAGTTCGAGCATTCAATAATGACTTATAATCTCCTCCCAAAGAAATTCCATATATAGCTTCCTTCGGAAACAATGAACTTATTAATCTTTCATTTCAATAGTATTACAACTTTCTTTGCTTTGCCAAAGAGGAAAACAAAATGGCTATGAAACCCTTTGAAAAAAAAACAAGTTTTGATCAACAAATGGGGTCGATTCATGTGATAAGCCGCCTATTTTTATTTAAAATGTTTCCAAATCCTACAAAAGAAATTACTAGAAACCTTAATGATCATAAAGTACCCTAATAATAGATGTTACGATCCATAAATGTAAAAAAAGTTGATCATTTCTCACTTTGAGGAGGCTCATAACATGCAACGGAAATAAAAAAATAGGATATATAGATAAGAATTAATGAAATGAAAATTAAGTTCCAAAAAAATATTTTGAAGAATTTTTTTGGAAAACTGATTTGTTTATTCACGAGTTCAATTGTGTGATGAAGAAAACAAGTTAGAAGGGTATTATTACAAATATATTAAATGGAAGATTGAAAAATATTTCTTAGAACTATTTTGTCAATTGAAGAAAATCGATTATTAAAATTTTACTACCTGTCAAAACATGTGAATGGAGAATTTACTATTAATATTTTTTTAGACAAACAAAGCAGACAGTGAGAGTGCTATTTGAAGTGTGTCAGAAAAATATTAGGCCCACAAAAAAAAAGCCTGCGTGTGTCGCGCATATGACCCAAATGATTACATTTCGTCGATTAATTATTGCACACTATTATAATAATTTTGTAATATTTACATATACTGTATATCATATTACATATGTACAATTTTAAATCAATATCATATTTGAAAAATATATATCAATCCATTTTTTTGCCATATACTTGTGACATGTAATTAATATATGTATTCATTTTTTTCTTATTACACAATATTAATTAATATCAATTAGACGATCAAAATTATCACTCTATGTCAGGATTAACTTTTGTAATATGACACCCTCCAAAACTAAAACGAAAAATGAAAGCAAACTCAAGAAAATACACTGGATTAAGAATAGTTTTCTAATCTTAATTTTGTACATCCAAATATCAAATATTTAATCAAATTTTGTTGTCACATTTTAAATGTCGGAGTTAAATTTTTAAAGTCGTCTATTTAGTTAAGATTTATTTCATTTTTTTGCTCCAATTTGAATATTGAATTAGTTTACACAAAAGAAAAAGAAAAACAAATTCTTAGCTAATACTTGTTCTGCTAATGAAATTGGCCAAAAAGGATACTGCCATGGATTCTCAGCAACCATGACTGCTAATCTGCTACAGCTGCAAACCTCTATCTTGGCTAAAATGCTATGTTAATATTATGATACTACAGCTATAAAAAAAAGCAAAAAAAAAAAAATCAGTGCCTATTTCTTCATCATTCTTTGAGGCAAAGTTCTCATGAACTGAGATGATATGTTTACACAGGTATAACAACATCATATAAACTAAAACATCCATGTCCTTTGCATAACCTAACATCACCACATCAACGAACCATCTAAGAATTCATTAAGATCCCAAACCCTCCTATTCTTTTTACATATGCATGCTCAAGAGTGCACTGAATCACAAATACTTTTGAGCATATATACATATATATTGAAGAGTCAACAATAATTAATGCTGTGCCCAAAGAGAAAGAATTTAAACAGAATAATACCAGTGCTTTGTCATTTCCCTAGTGCTTCATGATGGATGAGAGAGAAAGAGAAAAGGGAGAGAGAAATAAGGAGGAAAGCAAAATCTCTAAGCAGCAGCTCCTCTTTATTCAAATGGCATGCAACCACCATCACCTTCTCCTTTTGTCAGTCTCAAAACAATTGCATGGCCCATCTCCTCGTTCAAAAGCCTCTTTAGTCTTTACCACCATCCTCCTCTTTTGATCCTTCCACCTTAAGAAACTACTACTTCCACCATTACCTTCTTCACAAGCTTTCCACTTCCTGCCATCTGCATGCACACCTCCAAGATGCCTCCTAATTTTGCACCACCTCCACCCTCTCAAATGCAGCAACCTAACTATGATCTTAGCACCTCGCCTTACCCGCTGCGGCCGCCGCCGAGGATGGCCGCCAAGCAAGGTCGGCCGCCGCCGCCGCCGCAGGAGCCGCCCGAGTCGGAGTTCAGGGCGAGGAAGCAGCAGCTCCTGCGGCCACACCGCCGCACTAACCCGATGATATGGTGCGGCGCAGTCGTCTGCGTCATCTTCAGCTTGCTGCTCATCGTAGCAGGAGTCGTCACGCTGGTGGTCTTCCTGGTGATCAAGCCGCGGAACCCGGCGTTCGACACGGCGGCCGCCAGCCTCAACGCCATCTACCTCGACGCCCCGTCCTACCTCAACGGCGACGTCACCTTCCTCGCCAACTTCTCCAACCCGAACCGCAGGATCAGCGTGGTGTTCGAGTACCTGAGCATGGAGCTCTACTTCGGCGACAGACTCATCTCGGCGCAGGCGCTGCAGCCCTTCGCGCAGCGCACGGGCGAGTCGCGCCTCGAGTCCGTCCACATGCTGTCGAGCGAGGTGTACCTGCCGCCGGAGCTCGCCCTGCAGCTCCAGCAGCAGGTCCGGGACAACCGGGTCGTGTACGGCATCAGGGGGACCGTGAAGGTGAGGGCCAACCTCGGCGTCGGCCACTTCTCTTACTGGCTCTACGTCCGANCCCTGCAGCTCCAGCAGCAGGTCCGGGACAACCGGGTCGTGTACGGCATCAGGGGGACCGTGAAGGTGAGGGCCAACCTCGGCGTCGGCCACTTCTCTTACTGGCTCTACGTCCGATGCCAGATTGAGCTCTCTGCCCCTCCGAACGGAGTGCTGATGGCAAGAAGCTGCAGGACAAAGAGATGATGCAGATGTTTTAGACACATTAAATTATTCTCTCTCTCTCTCTCTCTCTCTCTCTCTCTCTGATCTACATCTTAGCACGATCTGATGGGACATATGTGATCACAAGCAAATTTTGATGAGTGCATCAGTGCCCTTGTAGATGTAAATGGCTGAAAGGGCAACTACTATTTATTGATTTCAGGGAGTTTTAGAACCTGACCTGACGTGAAATAATCATGAAGCATACATGGCAAGATCATGATACACTTTTCTTTTATTTTAAAAAAATTATAATGGCTGGAATTTTTTCAGGAATTGTTCCACTATGGAAGAAAAAATATTGTTGTTTACTTGGTGAACACTTGATTCTATTGATCACCTTTCCTTCCAGGCAAATCAATGGATACTGATGGTGGCTTCCACCACTTGTCAATTAGTTGTCATGTATGGAACATTACCATAATTGATGATGAAGTTCCAGAGCAGAGGTTTCAGTTTATTTTTGTCATCGTGCTTGACAGGTGTTCTCTGGTTTTTGGGATTTTGCTTTTGGTATGCTTAATTATGTTTAAATAATGAATTAAACATAAAATAATATTAATATTTTTCAACCGATCATATTAGAAATATATTAGTCTCTGTAAATTAAAAACATATTATTTAGTAAAATTATCATTAAACCTAAGCAAGTAACTTGAGTCTCCCTAAATTAATACTGTAAGTTTAATTTCTTTGGGTGAGGAGTTCACTCTTTTTTTTCTTTGCACACAAAAAAAAAGTTGGTCTTAAGATATAATTCTCTTTAAAAAGTTGGCGTTAGTAACTTTATCTTGTGCCCTACCTGTGGACCTCAAGCGTTACAGATACCGCCCATTTAATTTGCACTAGCGATGGGCTAGAGGCCCAAAATACGTGAAGAAGGTTGAAAATTTTTGTTTTCATTATAGGAGAGAAAAGTAGAGTTGGCAAATAAAAAGTTGCTGAGGATATGATTAATTATAATAATAATAATAATTATAATTATTATTTCATTTTTTTAATCTAAATAAATATTTAAATTCATTAAAAAACGAGAATATATATGATTTATATTATATTTTTTATTCAAATTTCATTACATTGCATTAGTGGTGGGTGGTGGTAGTCCTTCTAATATATTCCCCAAAACCTGGAAAGACAGAAAAAGCCAAAAAAATCACACCTACCGAGACAGCGATTACTCCGAGGATTTGCCACCGGAAAAACCCTAAACCCGGCGTTCTCTCCTCCGGCGGTCCTCGAAGGTGCGTGTTTCTCTCTCTCTCACGTTCTCACCATTCATGGCCGGGATGGAGCACTTTTGTTCGTGTTCGTAGTACTAGTAAAGATCAGTCTTTTGAGGTAAATGCGGATTCTTTTCTAGCTATTGTGTGAAATGATCTTTTTATCTCTGACGCCCTATTGGAATCGTGTTGATGTGTTTTTTTTTTTTTTGGAAATTTGTATAGCTTTCGTCTCATTTCTGTTCCTTAAATGGGTGCTTTGTACCGCTGATTTCTTTGTGATTTCTGTGCTGCTTGGTATCTTAATTTGAGAATAAGTGTTTAATGCCGAAGTATAGTGGGAAGGGTAGAGCATGCAGGGCGTACAAATGTGCTCTTTTTGGTTGGATGAATCGAAGGTCCCTTGGGATCAATCTCAGTGTTATTTGGTGGAACAGAGAGAGTCTCCAACCACTGTAATAAAATATTTCTGGTCTGGATGTGCATATTTAGCATCGAGTAAATGAATATTGTTCCCTTTACCAGCTACTGGACATCTTAGGCTGCAATGGATTATGGAGCTGTATACGCGTTGCAGCCAGCTTTGATGTGTGATATTGAATTCGATGGCTGTAGACTGGCAAGTCATGCTCGTGGATGTTTGTCTTGCTTACTTCCTCATGTAATGTACACTTGGAAATCTAAGTTAATGTGACCAAAAGATATCGATTTCAGGCCTTATTATGGATGTTTTGTGGTTTATTTTTATCTGACCTTCTTTCTGCATGCATGGTGTATTATGTTGACATTTAACGTGTCTTGCAGTAATTTGCAGAGACATCTTGGGAGCAGTGTGTGTAGTAAACTGTTGCAATGGATGACGAACAATTTCCTAATGAATCAGACATAGAGTGTGACTCTATGTTTGAAGATCATACGAAAGGCCAGGTTAATTCTGAGCCTATGGACACTGATTCTCCTGTTGGGGTAGAACGTTCTGAAATCAATGTAGCAGAGCTAGAGAAATTCTGCAAGGAGGCTGCACGGGCTTTCTTCAGCGAATGGGGTCTTATTGATCATCAGTTAAGCTCATATAATGCATTTATTGAGCATGGAATTCAAGAACTATTTGATTCACTTGGTGAAGTGACAGTGGAACCAGGCTATGATCCCTCAAAGAAAGGGGGCGGTGCTTGGAGACATGCGACCGTTACATTCGGAAAGGTCAAGCTAGAAAAGCCAGAATTTTGGCCTGAAAGGGATGATATTCAGGGAGAAGGAAGCCTCAAGCTGTTCCCTAGACATGCTCGTCTCCAGAATATGACATATTCCTCCCAGATGAAAGTCAATATCAGGGTTCAGGTGAGTACATGACGTTCATCAATGCAATTATGGTTCGGTGTCTCTAGGATTCACTTTTTTTTATAATATGGTAAATCAATATTATGTGTTTCCATTCTTGTATTTCTTTCCTTTTTTATGAAACCTACTAATTGAATAACTTATTTTTTAAGGTTTATATACAAGAGAGAAGTGACAAGGCCAAAACTGGGGAAGATGGATATATTCATAAGAGGGTACTGAGTGATGAAAGCAGGGAAATTGTGATTGGAAGGTTACCTGTAATGGTAAAGTCTAACCTTTGCTGGTTACACTTGCTTGAGAAAAGTGACTGTCTTTTTGACCATGGTGGATACTTTTTGATCAAAGGGAAAGAAAAGGTAATTTAAATGCTGCATCGATGAGGAAAGCTGTAATCTATTTGTTGTTGTCTATTATATTAGTTATTTCATATCCGTATTATCATGTCTTCTTTCCATAACTGAACTGATCGTCTTTAAGACCATATCACTGATCGTGTTTTATTTCATAGTAATGTTTAAAAGGGAAAGTTTAGTTATTATGTGAAGATGTGCATTTTTATGAAGTTTCTTTTTCCTTTTGTATTTGACTCAAGTTTTCCTGCTATGCAGACTTTCATTGCCCAAGAGCAGAAATGTTTGACAAGAATCTGGGTTACTGACAAGCCAGTCTGGACGGCATCATATTTGTCTGAGCTCAGAGGCAGGAGAATCTATGTAAAACTTGTTGAGGCATCAAAAGCTGAAGGATACAATCGGCCAAAAGTTATTACTGTGTATTTCTTATATGCCACAATGCCAATTTGGATTTTGTTCTATGCTCTTGGTGCATCATCTGATAAAGAAATATTTGAGATGATTGATATTGAAAATCAAGATCCTGATCTGGTCAACATTATATTGTCAACCATTCAAGATGCTGAGGAGCAATGTGAAGGTTTTCGGAGTGTTGTTAAAGCTCGTGACCATGTACATTCATTGATAAAAAATACAAAGTTCCCTCCTGCTGAACTATTTGATGAATATGTTGACAAGAATTTATTTCCAAGTATTCATGGACATAAGCATAAAGCCTTTTCTCTACATTGTTAAATGTCTGCTTTTATCTTATTTTGGCAAGCGTAAGTGTGATAATAAGGATGATTTTAGAAACAAAAGGCTGCACTTGGCTGGTGAATTGCTTGCTCTGGAGTTACGATCACATATAAGACATGCAGAGAAGAGAATGACGAAGGCTATGCAGAGGGATTTATATGGTGACCATGAATTGCAGACAATTGAGCGCTATTTAGATGCATCGATCATTACCAATGGTTTAAATCGGGCGTTTTCAACTGGTTCATGGTGTCACCCCTACAAAAGAACAGAAAGGTGTTCAGGTGTTGTTGAACCTTTGAAGAGAAGAAATCCCCTTGAGCTAATGACATACCTGAGAAAAACACGTCAGCAGGTTGCATATGCTGGAAAAGGTGGTGATGCTAGATATCCGTAAGTCTTATTTCAATTATGCAATTCAAGTTGATTATAAAACATCTACACACATGGACCGATTACTGGTATTTATATAATCTCTGGTTTCCATACTTCACTGTTTTAGTATAGTTAGATTCCACTGTAAGAAGCAGAAGAATCTTTCTTTAAATTGTTGATTGATAATGTGACTTGTGCTGCATTTCTCTCTTATTTCTCATTTCCTACCTTTATCTCTTGTTTCTTGTTGTCAACCTACAGAAACCCCTCCTACTGGGGAAGACTCTGCTTTCTGTCCACTCCAGATGGTGAAAATTGTGGCTTGAAGAAAAACCTAGCTGCTACTGCACTTGTTAGCACAAAACTGGAAGAACCTATCTTGGATAAGTTGACTTCCTGTGGAATGGAGAATCTAGATTCCATATCCTTGTCAAAAATTGGCAAGATGGAGAAAGTATTCTTGAATGGAGACTGGGTAGGAGTTTGCCAAAATTCGAGCTTATTTGTTGATCAGTTTAAATGCATGCGTCGTGCCAAGCTAATTCATCCTCAGGTATTTTATTTTCTGTGCTCATTAAAAAATATTATTCAGTCGTTTACAGTAATGTTTTGGTAGGCTATTAGGAATTCAGCTTGCCTAGGAGTGGCTGGGTTCATGCTACCTGGAAGCTGGAATACACATTGAATGACAATATCAGTTCACATAAATAGTTGGCAATGCAAATATTTATAGGTATTTTTGTAGATTACACAAAGTTATATTCTTTCATATTGACCTCATAAGAGTTTGAAGAATGTACATCATACAAAAAAAATGTTGTATGGATTTTGTTTTTTCCTTGTACACATTCCTCTTCTAATTGTCTCCTTTTATTTATATGATAATATTAAAGGCATTCATAGAGAAAATATGTTTATTTTAATATATTTCTTTTCTTTAGGTGGAAATAAAAAGGGACAAGCACCAAAAAGAAATCCGTATATTTTCTGATGCAGGAAGAATCTTGAGACCCCTGTTAATAGTGGAGAACTTAAAGAAAATAAGAAAACTCAAAGGGGGAGTTTGCTCTTTTCAGTTTCTGATGGAGCAGGAAATAGTAGAACTGGTTGGGGTTGAAGAAGAGGAGGATTGTCAGACTGCATGGGGAATAAAGCACCTTTTTGCTGAGCACAAAGGGAAGCCGACCCAGATATACTCGCACTGTGAACTTGATGTGTCCTTCTTATTGGGCTTAAGTTGTGGCATGATTCCTTATGCTAACCATAATTTTGCTAGAAGAGTGCTCTTTGAAGCTGAAAAGCACTCTCAGCAAGCTATTGGCTTCTCCACAACAAATCCTACCATCAGAGTAGATACGATGTCTCACCAACTCTATTATCCACAGAAGCCACTTTTCAAAACTTTTCTAGCTGATTCACTAGGTAGAACTGATTATTCTCTTGGTAGGAAAGACAACGTAACCAGACCAGAGTTTTTCAATGGCCAAAATGCCATCGTGGCAGTCAATGTTCACCAAGGATACAATCAAGAGGATTCCTTGGTCATGAATAGATCTTCTTTGGACCGTGGTATGTTTCGTACTGAACATTTTAGGAGCTACAAAGCTGAGGTGGAGAATAAGGAACTTACCAAACGGATAAAGCTAAAAGACAAAGTTGAGTTCGGCAAGATACCAAGTAAAAGAGGACGTGTGGACAGTTTGGATGAGGATGGCTTCCCCTTTGTTGGTGCAAGCCTTCAAAGTGGGGACATGATCATAGGCCGAGTATCTGAATCTGGAGAAGATCACAGTGTAAAGTTGAAACACACAGAAAAAGGGATGGTGCAGCAAGTAGTGCTTTCTGCCAATGATGAAGGAACAAATTTTGCTGTTGTCACGCTCAGACAGGTTAGTAATGGCTCCATATTATCATTATCAAATATTACACGGTGAGCAATCAGGCTTTATGCATTCCTTTACAAATGGCCTTGGTGAGATTGAATATTTCAAGTAATGGCATAATCACTGAAGCCTTCATCCGATTGCTACATCTTTGGGCTTTTCATGTAATGAACTATTTTTTTCATAGATGTATCATATTTGTGTTGATTAGTGTATCTTGCAATCCTAGTTTCTGCCTTGGTGTTATAATTTGTGTTGATTTACAAAGCCTATTGCCCTTTCTAGACCAATCATCCATAACTCTAAATATTGAAGGCATTTGCTATTGTTCTTTCTTCTTCAAAGGGTCTTTAAAGCTTATATTGCGTTCCTGTTTGTTCCTGTCATGACATTGACTTTTGGAGTTTTTCTGTAATACCTTTCGAGCATCTTCTTTATTTTTTACAGTTTGCTTCTTATAAGTTCCAGAATAAGATGCCAAATGACTTTGAATTCTATAAATAGTACTGATTGAGGGTTTCTGCCATCTTCATATCTGCTTCTTTCCCTTCAGCTGTTTAGCCTTGTTCTTTGATCTGGCAGAAACTTCATTGAATTGCCTATATAATTTCTTCAGCTTTGATTCTCAAAATATTTAAAATATCTCTTTATGAAATGTCTGTAGGTCCGTTCACCTGTCATTGGGGACAAATTTTCGAGTATGCATGGACAGAAGGGCGTCATTGGCTTCTTGGAATCTCAAGAAAACTTTCCCTTTACCTGTCAAGGTATAGTTCCAGATATTGTGATAAATCCTCACGCCTTTCCAACTCGGCAGACCCCTGGTCAACTCCTTGAGGCAGCTCTGGTCAAGGGAATTGCTTGTGGAGGTTCTAAAAGATATGCCACACCCTTTACTACCACTTCTGTTGATGACATAGCTGAGCAATTGCACAGGTTAGTTACCTTCTGTGATAACTGTCCTTTAATATTTGATATTATTGCTAAGACCTGCAAATGCTTGTACTATATATTGCCATAAGTTTTGTGTTTGTTCTTTTAACTATTGCAAGGTGAGCCTCTCAAAAAAAGGACTATTGCAAGGTGATGCCACTTAGTTAAGTTTTTTTGAGGACTGCTGTGTACTAAAGTTAATGTCATTAGCAAATTGTACTTGCATGTTCTCTTGTGGTTATATTGCGGGATGCATAGTCATGTCTTCTGACATATCTTATTCAAATGATCACTTGATTTCTCCTAGTGTTTCTTTAATTTAATATGTATTCATTTCTGACCATACAATACACTACATTCCAGTTTAGGATATGCAAGATGGGGAAATGAGCGGGTTTTAAATGGAAGAACTGGAGAAATGATGAAATCTATGATCTTCATGGGACCCAATTTCTACCAGAGGCTAGTCCACATGGCAGAGGACAAAGTGAAGTTCAGAAACACAGGCCCTGTCCACCCGTTGACACGGCAGCCTGTAGCTGACAGGACTAGATTCGGAGGCATAAAATTTGGGGAGATGGAGCGTGACTGCCTCCTCGCCCACGGTGCAGCTTCCAATCTCCACGAGCGGCTGTTCATGCTCAGCGACTTCTCCCATATGCACATCTGCCAGAAATGTATGCATGTCGCAAATGTCATCCTCCGGTCCGTGCCTGCCGGAAAGAAGGTTCGTGGCCCTTACTGTAGGTTCTGCGAATCCAGTGAAAACATAGTCAGGATCAATGTGCCATATGGCGCCAAGCTGCTCTACCAGGAGCTCTTCAGCATGGGCATTTGCCTCAAGTTTGAGACTAAGGTCTGTTGATATTTAAGGTCACTTCGGTCATATCTCCATTTGGAGCATGACTTAATATGTATATAGACAATCCTGCTGTGGTAGCAGTGCTCCATGCATGCATACTACTGACTCTTATTTTGTTGCTAATAGACAACAATGCTGTGGTAGCAGTACCCCAAGCATACTAGTGAACTTGCTAATATAGTGCTATGTGTAGCAGGACTCATTGCACACTGCTGACTCTCATTTTGTTGCTAAATAGACAATACTGCTCTGGTAGCAGTACCCCATGCATACTAATGTATCTCGTTTTGTTGTTGGTTAATGTTTCTCATTATTCCAGAATTAGTAGCACCTATGTCTGTTCATCTATTATGATGATGAGCCATCTTGCTAAAAGGAAGGTTCTCATTTTTTTTAAATCTTAGTAAGATCTGATCCAACTTTATCGCCTCGGTCAAAATTGACTTGATCCGCACATTTCTTTTTCGTTCGATAGACTTAGATCACTAATTTAAATTGAACCACCCAAATAATTCTGAATTATAACATGATAACTGGAATGATTCAGATGACAATGTTAATAAGGATTTAAGGGTGATAATTGTGCTTTTAGTGTCAACCGTCGGATTAAAATTTTATGGTTGATAATTCTTTTTCTCCTTTCGATTGCCACTATGAAGCAATAAAAATAATCAATCAATAGTAGGATGTTAAAATTACTTTCTTTGTTATCATATACTCTAAACGTATTACCATTTTTTATGTAATTTAATCATTGTTATAACCATATTATTTTAAAACATATTACAGTCTCAAATATATCCAATAAAACCAAACAAAAAAAAATCAATATTAATCGATATTAAGAATTAAGATGGATTGGAAATTCAGTCGGGTTGAATACTTGAACTGGATCCTATATAATTTTGTTTTCTAATATGACACTTTAACTTTTTTAAGCGAATTTGTGCATGAAATTAGAAAATAGGCAAACGAAAACTTTTGAAGGCGTTTTCTTTGTCATTTTAAAATTGTTTAAAAAAAATACGGAGAAGATGGACAATGTCACGTTATTTTTAAAACAATAAAATTTCTATGTTAAGAAAAAAACTCTTTTTTCGGAGGAAAAAAACTCTTTTTATGGTCACGTGCACGCACGGCACGACAGGGTCTAGAGGCGCACGACCTTGGTGACGTGTCGGGTCTACAGCCTCCCGGAGCCAAACGGAACTCACGAGCATAACGTTCCTGTTCGACACGTGTCATAAGTGTCCACGTAAGCCCCGGTCTCACGTTCCTCTTTTCCCTTTCCACTTCCCCTCAATGGCGCTCGAGTCGGTAACCTCTCTCTCCTTCCCTTGCTTCGTTCCTTTACCCTTCTCTACAGCTCAAGAACGCCCTGGTACCGCAGTAATTGTGAGCTTAACAATGGAGGTCCCAAAAGGATTCTTGTCTCAGTCATGGAGCTTCATCTCATTCATCCCCTTCTTCTTCTTGCTCCTAATTCTCGGCATCCTTAAAGGTAGCATCACAATCTTCCCTGTTGCATTCTCTTGTAGGTAAGAATATGTTGATAGGATAACTCGTATATGCATTCCTTTGCATAAACATAAGGGTCCTTAACCTGTAAGTATGTATTCAGTACCTGTTCCTGTAACTAAAATTTCAGCAACTGGGTGATGCCATTAGATCAAAGAGAAGTGTGTTCTTGTTTTGGAACCCTGAAACACTATCTGAAAGTATTCTTTTAACCTTCTCTAATTTGGTCGTTATATTTATGTCTTTGGTCCTGTGGAGGATATAAATTTGTTGTAGCTCCTTGTGTGTTGATTATGACATGTCTTCTGATGTTGCAGCCATCCTCATTGGCCCAGTGGTGACTGTCATAGTTTTTGTTGGAAATTCTGCAGTGATTATCGGCATGTGGACTGCCCATTTCATCTGGACTTACTACTGCGTAGTGAAGTATAACGGATTGCATATTACTTTTTTTTCCTGTCAATGCAACAATAGAATTAGTATAATGAATACCATCTGACTACTTGTGTTACATGTGACGTCCAGAAATAAATGCAAAACTTCACCTGATGTAATGTTAAATTTAGAACGAGTACTATTGCTAGTTGGCATTTATTATTTTCTGACTGTGCTATGATTTTAGTTCTGCTTATGCTTATCTAATTCATGTTTGTTTTCATATGACAGAACTAAGAAGCTCGGTATTGCTCTGAAAATGGTGTTGTTGGCTTTACTGCCATTGCCATTGATTTTGTGGCCTGTGTTAGGTATTCTGGGAAGCCTCCTAGTAGGAATAGGATATGGTGTATTTGCTCCTTTAATTGCAACCTTTGAGGCAGTCGGGGAGGGAGTTGTCGGTAAACTCTATCATTGCTTTGTTGTAAGTGCACAAGGCTAAAGCTTCATCTTGCTTGTGCTTGCGTACATTTATTCTTATCTATCATGGTATAAAGAACTCAAGAGGTAGTGCGATGAAATAGCTGAATTTGTTTACAAACTAGGTACAATGATGCATATAGCCACTGATATCATATAAATTCAAGTGCAGCACATGGATATAAAAAAAATTATGTTCTTGAAACTGCTAAAAAAATTCAACAGAAGATGCCTTCGTATATTGTGTTCATTCAATGTAGAATATTATATCTGCCTGATAGATTGATGTCCTGCAGGATGGATGTGCCGACACAATCATTGGAGCTTGTACTTTGGTGCGGGACTTCACAGACTTCTGTTTCCACTCATATTTCTCTTTCATGGATGATCTGAGTGAGAATATTAGAAATGATGAAACCCCATTAGAAATCAAGTATGAGCAGCACCTCTGCAATCAATAATACAAACACGCTCGTCATTACTTTCAATCCTTTAGAAACAACTGATACATGCCAACCTTATCTCATTTCACTATGTTAGAAACCTTTGACTGATGATATTATGTGCCTATGAAATAGATGCCAACTCTGTTATAATTGTTTGGTTATGTCATTCAACATAATGTCTCAGTGTTCCATACAGTTTTTTTAATTTTGAAAACTTTGTAGACAGTCTTTATTCATCAAAAGCTTTGTAGAATACTTTACCTTTAACTCTGAGGATCCTTATTCTATCCTGCATCATGAAGTGAATGATCAGACACATTTCTTTTGATGAGCAATTAAACATAACAAAAAAAATGTTGATGCATATAGCAATAGGAGTATAATTTCGTTATTTTTAAATATTGATTTGTTGCTAGGTTAATCAAGTTACCAGCTTGTTTGCTGGTTTGCCTTCTTGCTATTCCAGTGGATGTGCCCATGATTAGTTTTGTGGCATTGTGGAAGAGCCCCTACATGCTAGTGAAGGGATGGCAGAGGCTGTTTGTGGACCTTATTGGCAGGGAAGGGCCATTCCTAGAGACAGTTTGTGTGCCCTTTGCTGGTCTGGCTATTCTTTTGTGGCCATTGGCTGTAGTTGGATCAGTACTTGCCGCATTTTTGTGCAGCTTCTTTCTTGGACTCTATGCAGGAGTTGTTGTTCACCAGGTCTGTGTGTGAAAGTAACAGTATGGTGTGTTTGCTGTGCTGCATTGATATATGCTTTCTTGTTCATGACCTGCATTGTGTTTTCAGGAAGATTCATTTCGCATGGGGCTAGCATACATCATATCTGTGATCTCACTCTTCGATGAATACACCAACGATCTGCTTTATCTGAGAGAAGGCTCCTGGTTGCCAAGGTAGAGGCAAATTATCTTTTTCCAGAAAATACAGTAGTCCATGTTATTTGCCGAACACTTCCATTTGTTGAAACATTGATGCTTACGGCAGCAAGGCCGAAGTATCGGAAAGCTCAAGTTGCTCAAGAGCATCTGGAGAGGAAAGACGGGAGCCGGCGGAGTGGAATTGAAAATCAGAGAACATCATTTGATTCCGAAGGCACAAAGTTGGCTTCACAGCGATCATGGACAATGAAGAAGGCCATCAAACAATTGAGACCAATTCAAGTTAGAGATCATCTCTCTCTGTCACTCTCTCTCTCTCTCTCACTCATTATGTATATATAACACCTGATCGGAACTCATGTTTACAGATATGGGACTGGCTTTTCCGATCCTGTGAACTGAATGGGAGGATACTGCTGAATGAGGGTCTCATCAGTGTGGGAGACATTGAGAAATGCATCATGAGAGGAAAATGCAAGAAATTAAGCAACAAATTACCTTCATGGTGTATCCTACAATGCCTGCTAAGATCTGCATATTCTAATTCACATGGATTACTCATATGTATTGTCTTCTGTTGCGTTACACTTCCTCTTCTCTGCCTTCGAAGTTGTAATAGATGAATGAATTTTGAATTGAACTTCTCAGCTGATGGAGTGGAGCTCACTAATTTTAACTGGCCAAAGGACAGAGTACTGGATTGGATCTTCGGACCACTTTTGGTTATGAAGGAACAGATAAAAAGTCTACAGCTTGATGAGCATGAAGAAGCCTGCATGAGGAAGTTGATACTGACGGGCAAGAATGAGAAGCCTGAGGATTGGGGTGAGGACTTTCCATCTGATGACCACGTCAGAAGAGCGCAGTTGCAAGCTATATTTAGAAGGTATGAGCAGATCTCCTCTCCTCGAAAGATTTTATTTCTGTTGCATGCTATGTGCAGCATTTCCTAATGTATCTAGTACACCTTCGAAGATTGATAGATTAATGACTTGATCAAAGACTTCCACAAATGATGGACCGTAGAAGGCTTGCAAATTATTATGTAGCTACTTCTAGATTTACTCTGTTAACAGTTCCGTGAGGATAGACAACAAGAAAATACAATACGAAGAGAAGTCGAAGGAGACAAGTGAGAATGAGAAAATCCACTACTGATGCTGAAACCATTAATTGCTTAATTGAAGCATCTATCTTCATGTATAACATGAATTATGCTTTGTCAGTGTAGAGTAGGAAGTAAATTTCTCCAGTTTAGTTCTGAAACTTTGGATCAGACATGGTGTAGTCCGAGTAACTGTAGCCGTTTTGTTGGCCTCGAATGAGATGAGGTCTGACGTTCAGTTCAGGTGTGCTCGAGGTCGAGTCATGATAAATTCTTAAGCGTGTCCTATTCATTGTTGAATCTGCTTCAGGTTGCATGGC
Organism: Pontederia paniculata; assembly: GCA_001647135.1. Classification (NCBI taxonomy): domain Eukaryota; kingdom Viridiplantae; phylum Streptophyta; class Magnoliopsida; order Commelinales; family Pontederiaceae; genus Pontederia; species Pontederia paniculata. The sequence goes on from LTAE01003587.1 coordinate 33,613, forward strand.
ATCGTGGCGAATTTGTCCAGAGTTCCGAGCTTCAGGCGGCGGTTCACCAGCCTAGTGAAGACTCTGTACAGGGAAGCGGCATTAAAAGCTGGTGCAGCAGCATTGAGCGAAGTTGATGCCGCATCTACTTCCATGGATGACAGCAGTAGAAGAAGAAAACAGGACATGATCGCCGAGAATTCATCAGGTGCAGATGACATCGTGTAAATAGTCGTGTGCTCTTTATTCAGTGTATTCAGAAGCCCAAACAGCACTTCGGCAGTCCACGTGAATTTGGTAGATAGCAATTTAGTTTGTATTGTTAGTACTATTTGTATTTAAATCTTTTAGTGTTAAATGATGTTGGGATGGAATACAAGTGTAAGCTTAGTAACATATGCCTGCATTATGGATGTTTTAATGTTTTCTTCTGACCTAGTGACCATGCGACCGCCAGACCCCTTCCGCCCCCATCTTCTCCTTCCTCCTTACCTGCTGCAAACCTCCCAGATCTGATCAAGACTCTCCCACCCTCAACCTCAGCTCCTTAAAACCTCCCAGATCTCCTCAAGACCCCTCCGTCCTCAACCTCAGCGCCTCCCCTCCTTCCTATCTCGGCGAGGACATGGGCAAATGTGGCGGCGAACTCGAAGCCGTCACCTTTTTTCCAAATTTCTCAAACGCAACTTCGCCTCATCCAAGATGCTGTAACAGATAAGGTGTCCATACCAGAATGTGAGATCGCTCCTCGAGCTAAAGAAATGTCTCATAGGTAGATTCTTCGGCAACTCTACAACGATAGATCTCCTTCGCTCATATCTACCCCAGATCTGGTCTCTCAAAGAGTCATTGAAAATCTTGGAACTATGTAATTACTATTTACTCTTCATGTTTGAGTGTGCAGAGGACAAGTTCAACGTCGTCACCAAAGGGCCTTGGACCGTGCATGGTAATACTAAACCTTACTCAAGCGAAATCTCTCTTCCGACCTTTCGATGAACAACTCACATCCTCTCCGATATGGCTCAACCTGCCGGGACTTGCCTTCGAGTTAAATAACCTAGACTCAATATTAAGGATTGCTGCAAGGTTTGGAACTCCGTTAAAGGTCGATGACCATACGGCTAAAGGTGAAAAATGCAAATTTGCCAAGGTGTGTGTAGAAATGGACCTAGGTACACAGGTAAAACAAGGCATATGGATTAGGATGCCGGATGGATCTAAAGGGTTTCATATGAAAACATCCCTCTTTTTTGTTTCAACTGTGGTAAAATCGGGCATCGTATGGAATCTTGCGCGGATTGTGAAGTTGGCGGAGCGCCGAACGACGGGAAGAATAAAGCCCTCCTCTATGGAACATGGCTTCGTTCATACCTACCTCGGTGAAGGATGGCGCCGGCGGCCGTCCCCGTGACTGGTCTCGGCCGCAACCCCCGAACCGGCCACGCCAACACTCGCCGCCAACCGACCCAAAATCCGGTCTGGGCCCCTAAACCGGTTGTAACAGGTAACAAATTTGATGCCCTAAGTAGCATTGATCATATCCATCCATCTTTTGGTTTGGTTAATCAAGACCATCAATCCCATCGAACGTCTATCAATGCTCAGACCCTAGATGTAACAAACCTTGATAATCCAGCCGAGTTATCAGTCGACCTCACTATGACATCAAATAACCCCCCATCACGTGAGCCCGCTCTGCCAAACTCTAGAGACCAACCATGTGTCCCTCGCCAGCCGTCTGTAACATCTCTTTTACCACTTCATCACGCTCAAAATACCCTAGATCTGGACAACTTTCCCCTGCTAGGGTCTGCTACACTTGCGTCGTCTCCTCCGAAATCAAAGACCCCCATGGCTGGTATATCATAGGAAGTTCTACGGTGTAACGTTCCAAATTCTCCCTCCCCTTCTTCTATATGTACATCTAATGACATGCAACTTGCGCATAGTGATCTTGTGAAACAGGTGCTTGATCGAATCCACGCCGTCCGACAGGATTCACGCACTGGATCAAGCTCTTCGGAAAGTGAAGAGGAGTTGGTTGACACTGACCTTCTTCCTCTCACTTGCACGGAACAAAAACGATCAAGGAAGGCCAAAGAAAGATTCTCTCCCCCACCACCAACCCTCAAAAGCAAGAGGGCAATTGGGAAAAAGAAGCAAGGTAGGTCTTCTGCATCAAAAAATTCCACATCTAACCAATCTACTCTTACTGTACCACATCTAACCAATCTACTCTTACTGTGTAGGATGAGGGTCTATTGTCTGAGGTTGTCGCGCCTTCTCCTCTCGTTAGATGAAAGCGATCCTATAGAATTGCAGGGGCGCCTTTAGGAGCAAGGCGCGAGACCGTTTAGCTGACCTCATTCGACTACATCAGTCTCACCTACTTATTATCGTAGAATCACATACAACTAAAGAAAAATCTGAAAAAGTCATTCAAAGACTAGGACAAAGGTGGACGGGAGTCTTCCAAGAAGGCAATGGTGCTGCCGGAGGTATCATCTTGGCATGGCTCCATGCTGATGTCAAGGTAACTTTGATCCTTTTTAACCCTCAATTTTCTGCATGATGTAATCTCCCTCGATAACTTCTCTTTTTTGTTAACTTGCATTTATGCAAGCATACTACCCTCATTAAGAAACACCCTATGGCAGTCTCTTCAAGCCCTAAATCTGGATGACACCCCTTGGGCCATTCTTGGTGATATGAATTGTAACCTTTATCCAGAGGATAAGAAAGGAGGATCGCCTTTTAGAATCACAAAATCTGTTAGAATTTTTCGCTCATTATTGCAAAATCAAGGATTGTTAGATATTCCCTTATCTGGTCCAGAATACACATGGTGTAACAATATATCAGGTCTTGCTAGAGTTCATTGTCGACTAGACAGGTTTCTTGTAAATCATCACTGGATTACTCGCTTCCCAAACCTTACATTACAAGCTCTTGCAAGATGTGCATCAGACCATTCCCCCCTCCTTATCTGTACAAATAGTCAAAAACACAAACACAAGACTTTCAA
>LTAE01003588.1:9977-36618 GCA_001647135.1 Pontederia paniculata
TCTCTCTCTCTCTCTCTCTCTCTCTCTCTCTCTCTCTCTCTCTCTCTCCTTAGAAATTTAGGATAGGGGGAAGGCGAGGCATATGTATAGGAAAATAGGGATTTTTTTCTTAGTTTTTTAGTCCCTACTATAGAAAAGAGAGGGATTGATCCCTCTTGGTGATGAGCATAAGTGAAAAGAAAAAAAAAGAACTTTTGAGAGAAAATATGTTAATTTATTCTTGATTAGGACAAGATTAAGAGAATCTTTAAAAGTTTCTTGATATTATGATTGTAATCATAGTTACTAGGTGATAACATGATTATTTAAAAGTTTTTTTAAAGAAAATATGTTAATTTATTCTTATTGAATTATATTTTGGATTTGAGCAAAATTTGAAAAATTTATAATTCATTCTTAATATAGTAAAATTGTTGTGTGATTGCTCATTATTTTTTATCTTCTTGTTAAAAGTGCTTTTCATGTCTTTCGTCTATCGTTATTTTTTGTGCACAATATTAAGGTGAATTATTTAATTCATATGTAGGAACAAGAATTAGAATTACCAACAACTTTTACTATTTCATTTTCTTGTTGAGTCTAAGGTAGCGTGAAACAACATAGAGAATAGAAAGGAAAAAGAAAGACTCCAAATCTAGAACTGACTTTTATTCCGCTTTTTACAAAACTTCGAAACAACCTTCTCTTCGATTGATGATACCTTTTTCACATATTTTTAACAGATAATATTTTGTGGCACTAAAGATTAGTTATTAAGATTCTTTTTTAAATCAGAAAGAAAACATTATAAAAGTTTATTGCTCGATTTCCACGTTAAGAAGTTTTCCAGGCAAATATGTCCTTTTTGGATAGAAACATTATGATTAATTCTTGTTACACTATGGTCAACATCTTATTTAAATTTCTGCAATAAAAAAATATACTTTCACAAATATAAATTTAATATTTCTCAAGAAAATTATTTTTGCAATTATCAAACGTTTCCATCTGGCCACTATTTCACTCACTAACAATTTAATATTCACGACAATTGATGGACAAATACAGAATCCTTATCTTAATTACGTTTCACGAGTTAGATATGTTGGGCCGGTATTGTGTGACGACTATGAGAAACTTTAACTAGCCATTCAAACTTGTAATCTGTTTCCTTTTCAAACTTGTATTTTTTTCTATTTTCAAACTTCTATTTGGTCTTCTTTGTCAAACTTGTAAGGTCCTTTTCCCTTTTTAAAATTTGTAGTTTGAATACTTATCCCTCATAATATTCTAACAATTTGTTTTCGACGATTCTACATGTTTGAAGCTTTAATATTTATGATCTTAATTGTTTATCATATAGAAAGAATCCTCCGATAGAATAAGAACGACGAAAAAACACGTAGGAAAAAAATGTTACTACGTCGAAGAAAAAAAAACTATCATTAGGTGAGAATGTGCCACAATTTATACTCTCGGAAACATATACTCATGTCACTTGTACGATTAAGTATGAAGCTTTATAGGAGATCATAAGATGAATAATTCATCAAAATAGTTATACTTTATGTATTAATTATAATTCTAATTTTATGATAATTTAGATTTATGAAAACTTTTCTAATTTTTATTAATACTTGTCTTTATTATTTCTGCATTTTTACTTGTGAGCTAAAAGAATTACGATATTTTTCATTATAATTTAATAGTTGTGGGATACGTGAGATTAATTATTAATATAATATTTAGTAATAATAGATTTAATATATTGTTCACTTTTAGATGCTGTGCAATGCATGTGCGCTGACGCCTATGTAAAACATTTGATTATTTAATATACTTCAGCTGCTCGGATCGAGTCGCCGGAGTAGTTCATTTGGTGAAAAATCGATTAGTGGAAATTAAACTACCTTGATTAACTTTTTTTCGTCGGATCTAAAAGTTGTAGCTTTTATGATTTGTGTGACATAATTGAATGTAGACACGGAGCTTGTTTTTTAGATGACAAGGCTGATTTTCAAGACTTTTTTAATGACGAAGATCAGTGGTAAACGAAATGTCATGAATCCCTTTGCAACCAACTTTGTGCTAGCTAGTTGTCGACTTGGGATTTGCTTTGAAAGTCAATTTAAGATAAAGTCAATGGCGTTTGCATTGGCTATTTTCTAGAGGGGGAAAAATGATTAGAGAGATTATAAGAAAAATAATGTCTTCAATTAAATTATATTCTTAGACCTCGTTTAGAACTTAAAATTTAAAATTTAAAGTTCTTCGAATTTCAATAAATAATTTAATTTAATAGATTAATTTTAATCATATTTGAATGATTAAAATATAATAATAAATTGATTTGATAAATAAATTACTTATTTTAATAGGTGTTTGAATTAAATATAAAAATCAAAGAATAAAATATATTTTTTAGTGAAGATAAAGATATAGTTAAATTTTAAACTGATAATACTAAAGTATTTTAGTTATATTGAATATAAAATAATAAATTATTATTTTACAAAATATAATTAAATAATAAAAAAATTAATCTCACAAATAATATAATAAAACATTTTGTGAAATTTATTTTATTCTCATGTTTAACATAATAAAATATTTTCATAAAGTTAATTTAAAAAGAAAAAAAATAAACTGAGATCACTAATATTTTTGATAACTATATTATTAAGTTGGGATAATAATTTATTTATTATTTAAATGTAGAAGTAATATTTATAAGTAAAAGTGTAAATATAAAACTGGTTGAAAAAAAGATAAAAGATTAAATATGAGAGAGAAAGAAAAATTTTGGTTTCACGATCAACCTTATGTTCGCGCTATAAGCAGGAACAGGAGCTGAAATTCGAGATCATGTGATCTCTGTTACAATCTCGAGTTTCATATCTTTTGAGACAAAATCGAATGAAATCAGAAACTGAAGGAGACTTTAAATTTAATAATTATGAAAATAAATAGAAGAATAGAAAATGAAACTATATGGCAATAAGGCTTGGCCTTTAGATCTAAGAGTGGAATCATATGTTAATTTAAGCTCTCTAATAGCGACGTTCATATTATAATATGATTTATATTAATGTACTTTGTTTCAAGTATTTTTTTTCTCGTGACAACTCATTAGTATTTAAATTATTAGTATCTAACGAATTTATTGTTTAAGCGTGAGCCAAAGAAAAAATCTTAATCAAATATAATAACTTCAAAAATTAAACTCGAAATTACTTGTTGCTCCTGTCAATACTGAGACACATTCGCATCATTGTTTTATATTATAACAATTAGATTTTATTTTTTTAATTTTTATGCTTAAAATTTTCAATTATAAATCTTAAATTCGTGTGCTCATTTTCAAATATGCTCGGATATATTAGATAGATATATATATATATATAGATATATTGATTGATAAATAGATAGATAACGACATACAAATTTGTTAATTAAGTTACCGTTATATAACACATGCCTGGTTCAAAATTCAAATTATGGAATGGAATATGACGCGAAAGGTAAACGTGGTCTAATATGGTGGCTAATTAAATTGTTCAATGACAAACCGTGGGAAATCACAATACACCAAGTCGTACCACGCGATCAATTTCATCAGTTCAACCCTAACTTGATAAGCCCTTAGAATTAAATTAAACAAGTGTTAAATGCATTTAGTAATCATATATATAACCCCTGCTAATAATTAGCTAATTAAAAAACACACACACAAGTAGATATAATATAATATTTTAGTGTAATAAATTATCATTGTGTGTAAAATCCGGCACTTGTGACTAAGACGTGCTCCCTATTGGTGCAACTTGCAAAAAAATATTAATAAAAATAAAAGAAAACTCCAGTTGCGTAATTGATCCTCCACCAACCGAGTGGGTCTTCTTCTGGAGTATAAATGTGCATGTCGCTCGCCTTTCTATTTGCAATTTTGAATCCATCTCTTTATTATTATATACAGACACCCTGATCAGAATATTTAAAAGCCTTCCATATACAATTTGTTTAAACATGGCCTCCTGTACTACGCCGCTTGCGCTCTTGCTCCTGTCCACAGCCCTTTTATTCTCCGTTTGCTCGGGTAGCGATGACAACAGCGGCATGACTCACTTGCACTTCTACTTCCACGAGATTCCTTCAGGTGCCAACCAATCATCCTATCCAGTCACCAGCCTCTTCCCCAACTCCACCTTCGGAGTCATACGCGTGTTCGACAACGCCATGATCGAAGGCCCGGACCCGACCTCCAAGATCATCGGACGGGTGCAGGGCATCGACGTCGGCACGTCGCTCGGTGTCGAGTCTCTCATGACGTCCATAAACTTTGTCTTCTCCGCCGGGGATTACAACGGGAGCTCCCTTGCAATCATGGGGCGGTCGAGCGCGGACAGCCTCGTGAACGAGCACTCGGTCGTCGGTGGGAGCGGAAAGTTCCGTATGGCGCGGGGGTATGCGCTCAGCCAAGTTGTCAGCTACACGGACTTGTCTCTCGTGGTAGAGTTCAACTTTTATGTGTACGTCTAACGTCCATGAACTCCTGATTATATAAACAGGATTTGGCCATACCAAATAATTTTCAAGCATTATTGAATTCTTTCGTGAGAGGCCAAGTGATTTTGCGTGTTGTACTGTATTTGTAATTTTATTTACTTTTGTTAATAAAGGCCTCTCAGATGTACGTTCTTTAACACGGTTGAGAAGAAGATTACTTTGGGTTTGCAAGACAAAATTTCATATTGATACACTTCAATTAAAACGACACTTCAATCATGTTCCTCGATATTAATCTTGAAAGAAAAGAAGTTGGTACGCCACACACTAATGGATCTTAAATGCAAGGGTCCATAATTATGACATTTGGGACCATTTCTAATGTCTATGTCTATACATATTCTACTTACTTTATCTTCGTCAACTAGCTCATTTACCATATGCTTTCATAGTCCTTTCTCCTCCTATTTTTAATTTATCCTAATCGGGTTAATTAAAGTCAGAATAGCACCAAACTCCTCTTACATATCTAGTCAGGTCATTAGACTAGCTAATGATGTTATAATCCTACGAACGAGTTGGATATTTAAATGGGTCATTATATGATCGCTAAAAAATGAGATTAAAAGGAACTAGAATAAGGATCATAGTGGACTCTGAGTTAGATTTAAATAATAATCCTATTGATTTTAAACTTAGAAAAAGTTCTAGAGAACCTGTAAAGACCCAAACTCTAGAGTGAGCAAAAATTATTTATAACTTACTTCAAAAGTTCAGACCATCATAGATGACATATAAGTAATAACAAAACTTATATACATAATATTTCTTAGCAACTAAAACTAAAATTTTACATGTTTCATAATAGACAAAATAAAAGATAAATAAGGGGTGCATAACACTTTGCACTGCACCCCGATACAACACATGATCCTTGTTGGCACCGGTAGCGCCATTGAAGAAAAAAGGCGTACAAGAATAGAGGAGGAGGAGATAAAAACAGAGGAGAAGACTCACATAAAAACTCAATTGAAGGAGATATTTTCTTGATCGTGTAAGGTTGCTTTTATAGTGGATAGAATCCAACTTTAACTAGAAGATAAAAACTAATATGAGTAGAGAAAAAACTCTAATCCTAATCCAACCAAACTTCTAATGTAAAACTTCAAATTTATGAACCCAAGCCCACTTACTTTGTCAGCAGCCCATTAACCTCAAATGACCCACAATCCATTTAATCCCTAAATATAAAAATGAGTAAATCAGAAATTTACCTCTTTTTCTCATTCTCACACTCTCTCTCTCTTCTCTTCTTCTTCCTATTACACCCAAACATAGGGTTTAAGGAGACGTCTCATCATTTTCAGCTCAAGAAGGTGGTGAAGGTAGATTGGGAGCTCAAGAGGCACAAGAAGAACAAGGAGAAGAGGAATGAAGAGCTAGGGTTTCATCAAACTTGAAGGGAGGAGGAAGAATTAGGAGAAACTAGGGTTTCTTGCCAAGGTATATAAAGGGGATCCAATCCCTCATCTTCTACCTCATCCTATAGTTTGGATGTATAAGAACACCATGTTCTTAGAATTAAAGATGATGAGATGGCATGTTAGGAGTGTGTGCATGATAGGTGTTTGTTCTTTTGTCTAGATGACTTTTTCTATGTGTTTGATGTGATAAGAACCATGTAATGAATGTTATGTTTCCTTAATATTATAATAATTTGTATGTCCATCTTATGATGCCTCATGTTATAATAAACTAATCTTCTATTGATTGGATATATTCTCATGTATTAGGGTGTCATTGTTTTGCTATGATTCATATGAGACATGTCATAATCAAATGATGTTCTGACGATGTAAATTACTGCAATGATATGCTTCTTCCATGTTTCAAATCTCAAATGATATGAATATGCTGAACTATGAACCCTAGGATTATGTATATGAACTTTAGGATGAATATGTGAACCCTAGGTTGTAATTTGGACCCAATTACATTTAATTCAATGCTTTTAGTGCCTAAATTGAGATGTCAAGAACTCTAGAATGTAGAAATTCCCTCACATATGAACTCCATTGAGAATGATAAGTTCATAGGTATGAAAGGATTGAATTTGGGAGTTAAATGAGGGTGAAAACGGGTTTCCAGGATAAATATCACGGGCCGTGATGGGGCGTATCACGGGTCGTGAGATGATATCACGAGCCGTAACGCCCGGGTTGTGACAGCCACGAAACACGGCTTTGGTCACGCCCGTGACGTTATATCACAGGTTGTGACAGAGTTCCTTACGGGTCGTGATAAGTCCTCACGGGCCGTAACACTTGGTCGTGACGCCAAGTCGCGAAAGACCACTTCGGTAACGATCGCGATTAATTATCACGGGTCGTGACGCGAGAAGTCCATGATCGATCGTTTCAGTCACGGTCGTGATGGAATATCATGGGCCGTGACACGATGAGACCCTGCTGCACCGCTTCGGTCACGACTGTGACAATGTGGTCACGGGCCGTGACAGGATATAACGGTCCGTGACATTGTGTCTCACGACCGTGATGGTCCCATCACGGGCAGTGATGACATATAAGACACATTTAAGCTATGTAAGCCTTATTTTATAGATATTTACTATGATGTTATCTTTCTAATGCTCGATCAAATCATTTGTATGTTATGTTTTATGCTCTTGTAAGGTAGCAAACCATGTTTGATGTTTGTGATACACCTGGACCTCGAGATGCATGCAAAGTCATAATTAGGTTAAAATCACAAGATTGATTGCTATGCTTCATGTATTGAAAAGAAGATGACATGATGAATTAGTCGAGGCGCATTGGAGATGGGGGAAGTAGCCGAAGGCGCTTCCCAAAAGTGATGTCTCCACACTAGTAGTAGTGTGATGTGCTTCCCAATATGGACTCCAGAGAAGGGTTGGCCTAGCTAGCCGTATAACGTGTGCCAATGTTACCCGAGAATCTTTATGTAAAGATAAAATTGGCCTTATGATCAAGATGTTTAAATGATGATGATGTGAGTCAAAGAGAACTCAAATTGGATCATATGGCTAATATGAAAAGATGTAAATGTACAAAGATGATGATCATGAAGATAAAATGCTTAGTATCATTTATGATTCATGTATGAAAGTTCAATGTTATGCTCAAGTCATGCAAATATCATATGCTTATGTTACCTTTATGTTCCAAGTTTATACTTGTGATCAAGATGATGTTATGCTATGACATATATATGTTGCATGATAGATGCCGACCCTTACATACTCTAACCGGGGGGGAGGGGGGTTTTCACCTCTCCTGTTTCTGGATCCATGCAGGTGATGATGCATGAGGGACTTGGCGGTGGTGTGCTCATGGCGGCTTTGATTTGCACATGGTCATGTCTAGGTCTTGTAGGCCTTTAAGTCATTAGTGTTGTGTCTAATGAACTTATTATCTTTATTTTATGTCTCGAGTCGAATGAGCCTAAGACTCATGTTATGGGTCTTATGTTTGGCCATGGATTTATGCCCATATGTGGCAAGACTTTTATGGATTTTTATATGTTTCCGCTGCCTTGAGCTAATATTATCATGATATTATATTTATGTCTTCCGTCGCAATGTCGTTTAATTATTATCATGTCTTATAATATATGTTCAAAGCCCATGTAGCACCGTCTAAAAGCCCTCGCAGGCCAAGCCCACGAGTGTCACATTTTGGGGGCGTTACATCTAATCCGAATACAATTTATCTCCTAATCAAGATTAAAGTTCCAACATATTCTCCTTAATCTTGACTTTACTTCAGAGCTTGAGAGAAATTTGTCACCTCGATCAGTCCTCAATTTGGTCTTCGGCTGGACGGAGAAATACTATGGTCCTTCGGATATTTCTTCCGACGTCCTCTTGCTCATGTCGCACACCTTCAACCCCTCGCCCTGGAGTTCTGCTGCGCTCCTCCTTCTGAAGCTGGATCAGATTGGCCTCGATGTTCGTGTAGTGCGAGCCATCACCTTACTGCCCTCCTGACGTACGCGCTATCTACGCACCCCGCCTAGTCCTCGCGTCCACTAGTCGATGGTCGACACAATGTCGATGAACTCGGCCACCAACAGGTAGGCTCACATGACAAGTGTCGCGCTACGCACCCCACGTAGTTCTCGCCGTCCACTAGTCGATCGTCGACACACAGTCGATGAACTCAGCCACCAACTGGTAGGCTTACCAGACTAGTGTCGTGTGCAGCAACATACATCGAATATAGCACCGTGTTAGTCCTTCAACACGAGCACTACCTCCGACCCACAGCACAGTGTTAGTCCTTCGGCACGGGCATGACCTCCGTCCAACAGCACCGTGTCAGTCCTTCGACACGGTCTACGCCTCAGACCTACAGGGTGCTCCGTTCCTGTTAGAACCTGCCGACACAAAGCACTTCCTACATCTAGAGCACCCCGCTCCTAGCGCTTCTTCATGACCTCAACGTTTTATAGGATGCACTAACTCTCTTCCTTCTCGCGCACCTTTGCTCGAGAGGGATGTCCTTCTCCCTCATTGTCGCAACGTCCTCTTCCCTATGATGCTCCTCTGCCACCTCAGCTTTTCTCCTGCTCGAGCGCATCTGCCCGTCATTGTCATCTCTTTGTCACTTTTAGCATCGACAAACGCTAGATCGTGTCCTCACAAATCATAGATATACAGTACCATCACCAGCCACAATGGATCTATGAACACTGCCCCGTTGACCCTCGACAGTTCCCTCTGTGCCTCCAATAGTAAGGATGGTGTCATCCTACTATGGGACCTCCCGGAGAGCAACCGCCTTTTCTCCCTTGGCTCGATCATCCACGAGAAATTCAACCTGTACCACGGCGTCTCTAAGGGCTTGTTGTTGCTGCTCGACAACTTCTTCCCTCTTGTAGCATGTGACGTCCCTCGAGACATTCAACATGTGCGTGACGACCTCCGGATTGCTGCAATGCCACGTTGGAGAAGCCGTTGGCGCTGCTGCAGTCCTGCCGTGGCCGCCCCGCACAAGATCAACACTGTCGATGCTTCGTTCGCTGCCACCTGAGACCTCTGGCTCCCCTGCAGCATGAGAGAACTTAGGCTCGCTTCCTTCTCCTATGCAATTGCTGCCTCCATAGCATATGAGGCCAAGCTCCTCCTTATCCTCCACTAATGCCTCAACAATCTCTACCTTTTTATTATATTCAATTCCCCTCTTCACCTTCTACTACGAATTTTAGCAAATACTTGGAGGGCACATTCATCTAGCGCTGAGGATGATCCTTGGATAGGGCACACTGATCTTACTTTACACAAGAGCTTGTCCAAGGTTGGCTCTTCGATCACTAGTCGTCTTCGTCTTCGTCGTTGCTGACTTCCGACGTTGCGGGTGAGGAGTAGACCTCTAATGTTGCTTCCATCAGGAGCTAACTGGCCTTCTTTGCTCGCCGTTGCGCTCTCCACCACGGTCTCAGTGGTCTCGGGACCTGGCAGTCGACGACTGACGTCAAGTGGATGTTTCCTTCTTCCGGAAATGGAGGTGACGACCTTTCTCCTCACTGATGGTCGAATACTGAATCTACTTGGCCGTAGAGTACCTGTAGCAGACATTGGAAATCTTCTCCGCGTCGTCCTCAGGCTCTTTGCTGACACTGCTGCTGTCGCCGAATACGACCTTCCTCCACTGTCGCCTTCGTTGCTCCCGGTGTCGCAAGAGGCTCGCCTTTTCCCTCACACTGAGACGCCTCGTCCAATTCCCGACAGAGCTCCTCCTTCACTCCCCTCCATTCATTCTCCTCTTCTAGCTCCCGCGCCAGCGCATGGCTCCACGACTCAGCCTTCCGCTGCAGCGCATGCTCCGACTCCACCGCGGCCCTCAGCTTCGCGATCTCTATAGGATTCTTTGGAGCTTTTAAGATCAGCGTATAAAAAAAATTGATACGATGAGCAGGACGGAGGTGCTCAGTTGTGGCCTATAACATCATTGCCATCGGTTGGTGCTGGCTCAAGTGCAAATCCCAAGCGACGGAGGTGCTGTTGGAGGTGATGGAGGTTGGCTTCTTTACAACTAGGAACACATACATGCTCTGATACCAGATGTTGGCACCAGCGGTATACCAGATGTTGGCACCAACGATGTCGCTGCAGAAGATGGCGTATAAGAACACAGGAGGAGAAGATAAAAACAGAGGAGAAGACTCACGTAAAAACTCAATTGAAGGAGATATTTTATTGATCGTGTAAGGGTGTTTTTATAGTGGATATAATCCAACTTTAACTAGAAGATAAAAACTAATATGATTAGAGAACAAACTCTAATCCTAATCCAAGTAAACTACTAATCCTAATACAATTTATCTTCTAATCAATATTAAAATTCCAACAATCCTAACCACTAATTTTAAATCAATGGCCAGTTCTAATTGTTCCTTCATTTTAATAGGATCAAGTATGGCCATTGATTTAAAATCAATTGCCAAGATCATGTGTCTGCATGGGATGCAATGAAGTGCTATGCAACCCCATTTTTACTATAAAATAATCTATACCAAAATATTTCATATCAAAACCCAAAATATTTTTTTACACTATGATACAACGATCACTACTTACACATATATACACATTATGTACATATAAAAAACAACATATCCGAAAGGATCATAAAACTCAAAAATGTATTCTATTTATCCATGTTGTGTTTCTATGCAAAATAGCGTCATGAGCATCAACCACCACCTATTGTCTTTTAACCTACGTGATCCATGTACAGAGAAAAAATAGGATATTTCTCCCATTAGCAAAAGCTCATATGTAGGACCAATAAACAAAATAATATAAAATATTCGTAAAACATCAGACATCATATGATCAATCCATGCACATATAAATTCATAATTCAAAATTTTCCTTTTAGAAAATAATAATATTTCATTAGTAAGTTATGTAAAATTATATCACATATTTACATCTTTTCTTTTCATATATTATCTTTATTTATAAAATTCACGCTGCCACTACGATATCATATTACATATGGTGCATCATAGGTCTCTCTTTGGACCATTATCTCATAAGGCTTCCTCGTTTGAGCCACATAATAATTTTATTCCTTACGACTCTTGGAATATAAATTTTAGCGGTGATCCTCACATTATAATGTGGCACACTTAGTTTCAATTCTATAGTTAATTTCATTGAAGTAGTTAAGATCGCATTTAAAACACATAAATCACAATTGATCAGAAATATGCATCAAAATTAAATAATCACAACTAATTACATATATAACATTTCAAGTATATCCATTTCTTGAAGTATTTGATTAATACAAATGGAAATCAAAACTATGATGCATAATTCATTCTTATCAAGTCATATCAATTCATAATATCAAATAACTCCTTTGAAGATTAAGTAATCATAATACAAATACTTCAAATGTTTATAATTTACCATGAAATAGATAATTAATAGTAATTAAGATAAGCTAGTTGACTAGTCAAGCCAACTACACATTCTAGCATATTTAGTGAAAGATATATTTTTAATTTTCACTACTGAAGTCCAAATATAATGAAATAAATTTTATTTGAATGTATACTTAGAAAATTTTACATATATTAATTTCAGATTTTTATACCTCAGGATTTATTTACAAAAAATCTCGTAATCCAAGATATTTGAGTGTTCAAACTATAAATCTGAAAATTGATAAATGTCACATGCTTTCCTCATAACTTCCTCTAATAATATTATTTTGAGTTCATTCCATTTGGATTGAACCCTAATTCTTTAAGGTTTTATATCCCTAAATTTAATATTTTTTCTTCACGTATACAATTTATGGTGTAATTTTAAATCATGTTTGCCTATTCATCCTTGCTAGCTAAACCACACTCAGTAATTAATCGACAACTCACTAAATACATTTTATTTTGAGAAATTTATTTCTTATGTAGAAATTGGAAATCTAAGGTGTCATCCCATAGAAGTTTCATAATTTTTACAGCATTACAACGTATATTATTGGTGAACATGCAACTACGTAATTCAAAGCAAAAAAAAAAAATTCTTCTACTTAGTTTTACACCCATAAACTATTTAACTTAATTCTCTAAAAGTTCAAACACCTTCATTATTAGATTTAAACTTCATATTCTTAAGTTTAAATAATCGTACAAACAAAAAGAAAATTGGATCCACCAATGCATACCTTCTTCTTTGCTAGCTAATTGTTGTTTTTTTTCTCATATTTTCTTTTCACTTTGATCCCCAACTTGTGTTTCCTTCTCATCTTATTATCTTCTCACCCTATTTTCACCTTATTATTTGTGTAAAAGGTCAAGTCGATTATTATCCATGGATAAGAGAGAAGATACAATTAGTTGATTGGTTATATTTTTGACAAAAAAAATAGAACAATCAAGTCTTTGTATGGCAAATTAGAGACTGTAGTAAGCATCCACATATTTATATAGGTCGGTTAGATGACAAGCATAGAAAAAATGTAGTAATTGACTAATTATATGCATTGGCTTAATACTAATTTATCTCAAGAGCAAATAGGACAATACAAACAAATCTTTTCTTCTACTTTTAGTGGCTTATAGAATAATAAATTAAATTTAATTATTAATTAAATTTATAAATAAGGCATCATAATAAACCTAAACTTAATTTCAATTAATCAATTCTCAATTAATTTAATAATTCCCAAAATACTTACCACATCATAATTAGCTTAAGTTCAATTTGTATAAAATAATGAACTAAATTAATTCGTAATTAAGTAACTTAGTGAATTATCTAAAATGAAATCACTTAGGATATTGCATCCCCTATAAATAGCCCTTAGAGGGGAGAGAAATCCTATTTCTTTTTCCTCAAGCCATAGTCGTCATAATCCTCTCTCTCTCCATCTTCTTTTCTCATAGGTGCTTAGGTAAGAATTTTCACCCTCTTCCTCACTCATGTTTTATCCTTTTCTCCCTTTCTTCCTCTCCTAAATTCATGCTAAAACCCATTAGGAGAATGTGAAGGAGATAAAAAAATGCACGAAGATCAAGGAATCTAGGAGAATGAACGCAGATGAGAAAGAAAAAAATAGAGTATTAATAATGAGGTATGTAACTAGAAGGATCAAATTTAGGATTTCTCATATGTATAAGATGGTGTAGAGGAATCATATGAAACAAAATTATGATTTAGGATTCTGCATGCTAGGTTTGCTCTAGATAGGAATAGAGTATTATTAGAGTTTTGAAGTTTTGATCCCTACGAAGTCTCCTTGATACTAATGACTTTCGGATTAAATTTATGTGTTTGTACCAAAAAGAAAAAAGAAAAGAAAAAAGAAAAGAAAGAAAAGAAAAAGGGAAAAGTAAATCGGCATCTTGCGTCAACAATTACGACCGTGAAACTAGATTTTATGACCTTGAAGCCACCGAGGTTACGGTCATGATCATGAAACATGTTTCATGACTATGAAGTTAGTGCCGTGAAAAGAATCATCACGCTCATGAGGTTGATGATCACACCCGTCAAGGTATTTCCATGGTCTGTGAAGTAGTAGAGAGGGGATGATGTGTCTTCACTCATGGACACAAAATTGGATATTCTGCTTGTAAAACCGGAGCTCACGCCCATGAGGTCAAGATGAAGGAATCCGGCATTCGGTAATTCTTGTGAAGGAAACTTCACGAGCCATGAAGATATATCGAGTATTCATTCACGACTATGAAGAAGATGTCACGGGTCGTTAAGTCAAAATGAAGGAATTGCAATTTCGATCACGACCGAAAAGGGGTATGTCATGGGCCATGAATATTAGAATAAATGTCGCATATTCAGTCACGGCCGTGAAGGATCATTTCATGGGTGAACACCTATATCACGGGCTGTGAAGACACTTTTCTTGGGTCGTGAAAGACTTTTAACCATATGTATATTTTATTAATTATTTTATGATATGTTTCAAGATGCGAGTTGTGTTTCCGTCACTTGAAGAGATGCTGAGATTATTTTATTGATTGATATATGAGATGAAGAACCCTAGATTTTCATTATAATATGATCTAAAAATAATGTTGCACGTGATTGAATTGAGCCAAGAATAGTATGATTTGGTTTCCAGTGAATTGCAACTCAACTATTGAGTAATTTGGTTCCTTTAGGAACAATTGTAAAGACATCCTTCATATTCAATTGGGTTCCTTATAGAACAATTATTTAATTTATTCGGGAACAATTGTCAATTACTTTGGAATTAGATTTATGTATGAGTTATCATTGCTTATGTGTCAATTGTGATGGTCCGGGCTCTCGAGATATGTTGTAAATAGCCGCCACTCACTCGAGTGTTCGAGTCGTCATAGTTAATGGCATCAAAGCAGTGCTCCATATGAAAATGTCACGAGCAACTACCCGAAGGTTTAGAATCCAATTCCATTGCTTTGTAAGTTTTATATTGATTATGTCTGCCAATGTTAATTAGTGTAAATAAAATTATTTGACTTGTGAATTAGATGGATTGCAACCACTCTAAAGAGGAAAGGGCACCTAATGAACAACAAGCCATCGTTAATAGATTGATGGTATGATTGAGTCTATGCAAAAAGATAGGAGTGCTAGTGATTCTACTGACAAAAGTGACTCATTGATAGTTTGATGAATATATTTCTGATTATGTAAAATGTTAGAAATGCTAATGTTGTTTTTGATAAAGAGTGTGTCATTTTTTTATTTGATATTCATTTGGGACTTACACTCATACAAATGAATTGGATTTCATTTTTAAGTGACCACACTTATGGGGTTTATGATTTCTAGAAAATATTTACATAATGTGTCAATTGAAAGCAAAAGATTTGCCAACTGATCTAATTCTATCACTCATGATAGGCATTGATGTCATTTTGGGCATGAACTGATTGTCCTTATATGATGTTTGACTCTGTATAAGGAAAAGAAAATAAAAACTGACAAATCCAATAATTCAAAATTGGTAATCCATGGGGTATCAAGTAAGGATAATCGAGTGAAAAATATGATATCACACCAAGTCCATTTGCAAAATGCTTCATGAAGATTATAGAGGCTTCTTAGTGGGTGTAATAAAGATTGACACACCAAGCCCAACTAAGACATTGGAGCAAATAGAGGTGGTTAAGAAATTTTATAATGCGTTCCTAGAGGACCTTCCTGGTTTGCCGCCACATCGAGAAATGGAGTTAAAAAAATGAACTTATTTTGGGAACTGCTCTAATATCAAAACCTCCTTGTAAAATGTACCCTTCTTAGTTGCAAGAATTAAAGAATCAACTATAGGAATTGTTAGATAAAAAAATATTCGACCTAATGTTTCATCATAGGGAGTGCATTTTTTGTTTGTGAAAAAGAAAGTTAGATAATTGCAGTTCTGTATTGATTACAGGATGCTAAATAAGGTTTTAATAAAGAACAAATACCCCTTGTCTCATACTGATGATCTCTTTGGTCAATTGACATATGCTGGTATCTTTTCCAAATTGATAGGATCTAATCGTTAAGAATAAATGAGGAAAATATTTAAAAAAAATACTTTCAGATCTAGGTATGGTATTTTGAATATCTAGTAATACCATTCGATCTAATGAATGCACCAAATACATTTACGTATATGATGAACAAAGTGTCCAGACCATACTTAGATAATTTATCACTTTATTTGTAAATGACATGTTACTATATTCTTTGATAAGATGCAACATAAAGAATATGTGAAAATTATGTTGGAAACTTTGCGGAAACATAAATTGTATGAAAATTTTCGAAAAGTGACTTTTGGATGGAACAGTAATGTTTCTTGGCCATATTGTATCAATGAATAGAATTTTAGCAGATCAATCAAATGTGAGACAATGATAGAATGGAATAGACAAAAAACTATCGTCGAAAATAGGAGATTTGCTCAAGACTTCTCAAAAATTTTGACACCTTTAACTAACTTGATGAGGAAAGGAGTAAAATTTGTATGGTTGCCTAAATGCTAATAAAGTTTTCAAGAACTGAAAAAGAGATTAACTTTTTGGTACCTATGCTAACTATAACATTAAAAACTAGTGGTTTTATTATCTATACGAATGCATGTAGTACTGACCTTGGGCGTGTTCTGATGCAAAATGAAAAATAGTGGCTTATGCATTAAGACAATTAAAGAATCATGAGAGGAACTATCCTACTCATGATTTAAGAGCTAGCTATGATGGTGTTTCCCTTAAAAAGATTTGGCGGCATTACTTATATGGAAAATAATTTTATTTGTATATAGACCATTAGAGTTTGAAGCATATATTTGATCAAAGGAGCTTAAAATGAGACAATGTCAATGGTTATAATTTTTAAATAATTATGATTTTTTTATTATGTACTATCCATGTAAAGTTAATGTAGTTGCAAGTGCATTAAGTCAAAAATAGAAGCATCATTAGCGAGAATGAAAATCCATAAGTAGAATGTCTTGGATAGTGTAGTAAAATGGAATCCAACCATAGTTGAAGGAAGGATAATGTTAGTGTCCCATTTTAAAATACAACTTGATTTGGTAAAAAAAATAATTCAAGCATAAAGTATAGATTCAGTATATAAAGATGTGAAATCCTTATGTGAGAAAGATGCTTCATACTTTGTTTTGAGTAGACGATGCTACAAGATTTAGCAATTGTTTGTGATTTTCAAGGAATAAAGAATTAAAATAAGAGATTATAGAAGAAGCTCACTTCTTACCTATGAGAAATAATCAACCTTCTAGGAGCCTTGCGGAGCTCAATGTTAAAGAAATAGTGAGACTGCATGATATCCTAGTTTCAATTGTGTTAGATAGAGACCCTCTGTAACACCCCCAAATTCACACCCCGCCACTTGGCAGAATGCAAACCTGGTGACATTACCAACTTACTTCTTTAACTTTCTTTTGACCAATCCACTGGTCAACACTATGGACATGTTAATGCGGGAGCCAATGCTTTACCGGTAACGAGGACTTATGCCATGTGCAAGTCATCTCATCACGAATACCATCATGCTACCGTTGTGCAATCACCATCTATTCTATTTGTTTGCTTGCAGGATCAAAATGCAAGTAAAAGATACAAGTAAAAGAGAACATTTCCTATCATACTATCATCATTAACTTTGCTTTCAATCACTTTAAATAACAATTAAACCATGAGAGAGAGCACTGATAAATCTCAGGGGATTAAAGCCTACTCTCTTTATCAATAACCGAGGACACCAATAACCCTTATAGGATTAAAGTCTGTCCTCTTGCAATAACTCAGAACACCGATAACCCTTATAGGATTAAAACCTGTTCTCAATAAACACATGGGAGAACACCGATAACCCTTATAGGATTAAAGCCTGTTCTCAATAAACACATGGGAGAACACCGATAACCCTTATAGAATTAAAGCATGTTCTCCAAGTCCGTCGGGGCCTTCTTCTTCATGCATAATTTCAATCACAAACATTTTCATCTTTTATCTTTCAATTACCTATAATTCGAAGTTCACGTGAGAGTATACTAAGCTACCTCAATCAAATTCAAACAGTCATAAAAACAGGCATCATACATCCCGGGACACGGCCCGCGTCAGGTGTGACACGGCCCGTGTTGTGTATCGGGTCAGGTGGCATTCAAGTGAACCCAATCATTTACATCTATAGGTCGTTTTACAATGAGAGCACAGACCATGTTCAACGTAACACAGACCATTTTGCTATTGGGGGTTGGTTTGCTGTTTTCTTCAAGATAAACACGGATGGTGTTCGGGTTCCAATTATGCATTTAATCATCATTTCATTTTGATCATTCTTTTACTTTATCATATGTATATGAAAAACCCTAAGGTTGATCCTCCTAGTTACATACCTGTATCAGTCTCGTTCTTCGTGATGATGAAACGACACAAACGAGCAAGCGCGACGCGGTCTGTCCTCCCCAAACACGGTCCGTTTCCTATGTCTTCACAATGCTCCACGGTTGGTTGAAACGCGATCTGTTGACACGATCTGTCTTCTTCCTTTTCCTTGACAACATGGTCCGCGTCCTTTTGACACGGTCCGTGTTGTCCTTTTCTACTCCCAGCGCCGCCGAGGAAAGAGAGAGAGAGGGGGAGGGAAAGAAAGAGAGATAGAGAAAGAACTTCTGGTACCTAGGTTTGGAGATGCCTTGAGTTTGAGAAAGAAAATTATGGGATGAGAGAAGAGGTTGAGTTCTATTTATAGGGGAGGAAATTCATCCCTAGATGGAGTTTGAATGCAATTAAAACTCTGATTTTGTATGTAATTACAATTCTACAAGATAATCTTCCATATGATTAGGATTCCTTTAAAAATAATCAACATATGATTAGGAATATTTAATTGATAAAAAATATAACAATTTGACTTCAATTCAAACTCTTTTCCTAATCTTAACCAACTATATCTTTCCTTATCTTATCATATCTCCACTTTATTTTATTTTTATTTATTTTAATAATCTGAGGTGTACACCCTCGCTTCACACCTAGATCTTGTAGAGGATTGCAAGATGCATTTGGTACGAAATTTAAGTTCAATATAGCTTTTCATTCCAAATTGATGGACATACTTAAAGGACAATTCTGAGCTCTTTGGAGTGGTCTGGTAGTTGGGATGAGCATCTACCATTAATAGAGTTTGAATAATATAATAGCTACCCTTATAGTATTACATTGGCACCATGTGAGGCTCTATATGGTAGACCTTGTAGATCTCCAACGTGTTGGTGTGAGGTAGGAGAAAGAAAGTTAATTGGGTAAGATATTGTGGAGGCTTATTCTAAATAAGTGGATGTTATAAACAAAAATATTGGAAGCTCAAAATAGGAAGAAAATTATGCAGATAAATGAAGAAAATAATAAAGTTACAAAGTCGGTGACCATGTTTTTTAAAGATATCGTCAACTAAGGGTGTAATGAGGTTCAATTAAGTCCTAGGTATACTAGCCCATTTGAAATACTTGAGAAGATTGGAGAAGCGACTTTTAGACTTGTATTGCCTCTAGTTTATTCGGATCTCAATAATGTCTTTCATGTGCTGATATTGAGAAAGTATCGACCTGATAGTTCGCATGTGATAAGAATAGAAGCACATAATGTTAAAGAAGATATGACTTTGGAGAAGCAATCTATTGTGATTTTGGAATACATAGTACAATTTATGGATCAAAGTGATTCCTATTATGAAAGTAACATGGAAACGTCATCATGGACAACAAGCCACTTGGAAGTCGAGAGAGAAATGCGTAAAGAGTTTCCACATCTTGTTGGTGAGTTTTATTGTTTAAATTCGAGGAAAAAAATTCTTTTAAGGGTGGTATGATGTAATACCTACCCTAACGGACTGCCTCTTAGATAATTCATTAAGCTACTTAATTATGAATTAGTTCAGTTAAATATTTTATTCTAATTGAGTTTAAGCTAATTGTGATATTGTAAATATTTTAGGAATCTATTGGGAATTATTTTATTGAAATTAAGTTTAAGTTTGTTATGATGCCTATTTATTATATTAGTTAAGAATTAAATTGAGTTTATTACTCTTATAAGTCACTTAAAATAATTTGTTTATATTGTCCTATTCGATCTTGAGATTAATTAAATTAGAAAAGGACTAAGTAAGCTTAAGTAAGTGGTCTAATTAGTATTAGACTAATTCATTCAATTAATTAATTAATATGTTTTTCTTTCTTACCCACACCTTAATGACAGAAGTCATACACAACCATATATGTTCACAATGGTTGTTTAATTTTGGTCAATGACTTAGCCAATCCCCTTTGTTTCTTACCTTTTTACCTTATCTAAATGCGGTAACCAACTTAGCATTTCCATAGTTATACTTATATAAAATTTGACCGTGGCCATAAATAAAAAGGGAAGAAGAACAACTTGACCTAGTTTCTTTGAACCATCCATGAATACACAATTAAAGGGATGAATAAATAGAGCTAATACATTTGGAGCAAAGGTGAAGAAAAAAATTCAAGAGATAATTAACTAAGTTCAATGTATGTATGGGTGGATCCAATTATTTTGTCTTTGTGATGATTTCAACTTTTGGAATATAAGGTCTAAAGCTGAAAAATTAAGTTGTTTGAATTTGTAGAGAGTTTAAATAAATAGTTCAAGGATGTGAAATTAAGTTGGAGAACACATTTTAGTTGTGAATTTAGCAGCTGGATGTTCACCCCATCAATAATATTATTTTATAATTCAAACATTGTGAAACTTCTATGGAATGACCCCTTAAAGTCTAGTTTCTACAGAAGAAAGAATTTTCTTAAACTGAAATGTATTTAGAGAATTATAGATTGATTAGTGAGCATGGGTCTTGCTGCCCGTGGTGAAGAGGCATACCCGATTGAAAATCATACTATAATTTGTCTACTTGAGGATAAAATATGGAACTTAAAGTTCTGAAACCTTACAGCACTAGGGTTCCAATCCAAGTGGAATTAAAAGCATTTGTCTAGAAGGAGTTATGAGGAAAAAAATGATAACTATCAGTTTTCATAATTATAACTTGAACACTAGAGTACCAATAATCACGAGATTTTTTGTAAATGACTCATGAGGTAAAAACAATATGAAATTAATATATTTTAAAATTTTGCGAGTCTACTTTCAAACAGAATTAATTTAATCAAATTTGGATATTTATAGTGAAAACTAAAAATATATCTTTCATTGTGTATCAAGCAGTCAAAATGTGTAGTTGGCTTAATTGCTCAACTGGTGTATCCTAATTATTGTTAATTATCTTTTTTATGATAAATTATGAAAAGTTAGATTATTTTCCTTATGAATAAGTACTTGCCAAACTAATTATTTGAGGTTATTCATTGATATGAGTTAATAAGAATGAGTTATGCATTATGGTTGTGATTTCCGTTTGAGTTAATCAAATATTCTAAGGGATGGATATTATGAAATATCATCCATGTGAGTAGTTGTGATTATGAATATTTTATGCATATTTTTTATCACTTGTGCTTAATATGTTTTAAATGTGAACTTTGAATTTCAATGTATATCATGTGACTTTAAATGCTTCAATGAAATTAATAAGTGAAAAATTATGTGGCACAATAATGGTAGAATTAAAACTAAATGCCACACAAAATAATTTGTGAAAGACACCTCTAGAATAATCATTATGTGGCTTAAATGAGCAAGCTCTACGAGATAATGGTCCAAAGAGAGACCTATGGTTCATCGATATGTGATCAGATATCGATAGAATTGAAACTAAGTACCACACAGAATAATCTGTGGGGGCCACCTCTAGAATTCATCTACAGGATTTATAAGTAATGGAATCATTATGTGGATGAAATGAACAATCCCTACTAGGTAATGGTCCAAAGAGAGACCTATGGTGCACCGATATGTGATGTGATACCACAATGCCAACAGTAAATATGATAAATAAAGATAATAAATAGAAACAAAAGATGTGAACATGCCATGTTATTTACTTATGAGATCTTATGTGTTTCCTAAAATAGAAATTGTGAATTATGGATTTGTATGTGTATGCATGCGATATGATTTTCTTATAAGATCTTATGTGTTTCCTAAAAGGAAAATTATGAATTATGAATTTATATGTGTAGGCATGTGATCTGATTTACTTATGAGATCTTATGTGTTTCCTACAAAGAAAATTATGAATTATGGATTTATATCTGTATGAATGCGGTATGATTTTATATGATTGCTTATTAGATCTTATGTGTTTCCTAAAAGGAAAATTGTGAATTATGGATTTATATGAGCATGAATATATCATGTTTATTGATGTTGCCTTATGCTTCTACGAATTATATTTTACGTTCATTTGTCATTTGAATATTTTACTTTCCATTATATGCATTTAAGTTTGTTTATTGGCCCTACATACGAGCGTTTGCTCACGGGAGAAATACCCTATTTTCCCTCTGTACTTGATTCCTTCATATTAAGAGATGACAGGTGGTGGTTGATGCTCAGGTCGTCATTTTGCACATGAAACGAGTCCTGGACGAATAGAAACTCTTTTGTGTTCTACAATACTTTTGGATAAGTTGTTTTGGATATGTTCATCATGTATATACATATATATAAATTTATGGATAAAATATTTGTGTAACGCTGTAATTTACAGCACAACCTTCCAACACTCATGTATAGTGCAAGACTATTAATGTGGGCCTGTTAGTATAGACCCGTACTAAAAAGCCTAATAATATTGTGAGGGGAAATGGACTGCTGTAATTTACAGCAATGTTGTACACTCATATCCCCATATATACATATATATGTATATATATATATATATATATATATAAATATATATTTGTGTGTTTTGTGTGCGTTGTGGTCATTGTATCATATTATAAAAAAACATCTTAAGTTATAATTGTGATATATTTTTGGCTTGTGTTTGTTTTATCTATTATGATACATGTGAAATTTTACTATTATAACTTTTAAAAGATATTTTGTATGAGTTATTCATTGCTTATATGTCAACTGTGATGGTCCAGGCTCTTGAGATATGTTGTAAATAGCTTCTGCTCAATCGAGTGTTTGGGTCGTTACAGAAAGTCCCATATAATTAGATCCGAAAAACATTAACATCTAGGAGATTATATAGGAATTAAACATCATAGTTGTGACCATAAACTATTTCTATCTAGCATAAAATCCTAGCATGCAAATATTTCTCAAGAAAGACATATCTAGAGGGATCTACCTATTTACATACATACCTATTCTTGTAGAGTTTTCTTGTTTCTTCTTCAGGCTTTAATTGTCATCACTTTCTCCTCCACGAATTTTGTACTGTTGATCTCCTTCACGCTCTTCTAACATTAGGCTAGGTTCTTACCTCTGCATCTAAAGAGAAGAAGAAAAGGGAAGTCGAGAAAAATATGATGGCTAGGGCTTGAGGGAAAATAATAATAATAATGATGGTTTCCCCTACCCTAAGGGTCTATTTGTAGGGGTCCTTTAGGTCTTCTCCAAGTTTTAGTATAACTCAAACTCTTTTAATTAAATTTGTTTTGGACTTAAAATCAATAAATATTATAATTTAATAAATTATGGTTTAAGTAAAAATAAAGAATCCTAGTGTTACATTATAAATCTCTAAAAAAAATAAAATTCATCAAAGAATTCAGGACGGAGGTAGAGGCTTACCAAAAAGTATCTGGAAACTCCTTGCACATTTTTTACTCCAGTTCCCAGGTGGCGTCATTGTCTTGGTGCCAACTCCATGCTACTTTGACTAGCACCACTTTCATGTTGTGTCAGCGCTATAGGCGATGCTCTAGGATCTTCATTAGTTGCTCCTCAGAGGTGGGATCCACAAGTCAGATTTGATTCTTCAACTCAGATCACATTGGCATCGTCGGGTTGATACTTCCTCAAAATGGTTACATGAAAGACATTGTGCACACACCCATAAGATGAGGATAGTGTTAGTCTAAATGCTCCCACACCGATCAGCTATAGCACTTCGAATGGACCAATACATCGAGGGCTACAATTTCCTCTCTTGCTGAACCTCATGATGCCTTTGGTTCAGCATCACTCTATCTCCAACCTTGAAGATATGCTCTCGACATCCCTTATCAACATATGTCTTTTGTCGACTTTGGGCAACTTTCATTCTTCTTCTAATTAGGTCAACTCTATCTACATACTCTTGTATTATTTCCGGGCCCAGCAGCTTCGCTTGCCTATTTTGCTCCAACATGCTGGTGAGCATCATGGCCTTCTACAAGGCTTCATAAGGAGCCATGCCTATGCTCTAGAGATAGCTATTGTTGTAGGAAAATTCTATCAATGGTAGGTGACCATCTCAGTTGTCATGACAATCAAATGGGCATGCCCTAAGCATGTCCTCCGGTGTCTGGATGGTCCTATCTAATTGCCCATCTATCTGTAGGTGGAATGCCAGACTATAACTTAGTCTTGTCTAGAGGAGTCTTGGAAACTCCTCTAGAACCTAGTTATGAACCTGGGGTCTCTATTTGACACAATAGAGATTAGGATTCCATGTAGCATGATGATCTCCCTAACATTAGATCCATCAGACTTCCCATTGATTGCTTCCATCTGATAGGAGGAAGTGTGCAGACTTGGTCAGTCTGTTTGCTACTACCCAAATAACATCGTGTCCTCTATTCAATTTGGGTAGGTTGGTCACAAAGTCCACCTTAGCAAGGTTCATCATGATTCCCTGCTTACACACTATATGCCCAAGTAACATAATCTTGTCCAACCAGAATTGACACTTAGATAACTTTGTGTATAGCTAATGACACTACAAAGTTTCCAACACTATTCGGAGGTGTTCCCTATGATCCTCTGAGCTCACTGAGTAGATCAGGATATCATCAACAAAGATGATGATGAACTGATCCAAGTTAGGTTTGAATACCCTATTCATCAACTCCATGATGCGAGTGCATTCATGAATCCAAATGGCATCACCAGGAACTCATAATTTTCATACATTGACCAAAAGTGGTCTTTGAATATACTCCACAACAACCTTGGGCTGATGGTCGCCGGTCCTTAGGTCGGTCTTTGAGAATATCATCGCTTTGGATAATTGATCCAACAAATCATCTATGCATGACAAATGATATTTATTCTTTACTATGGCCTTGATGAGAATCTTTTAGTCTATGCACAACCTAAGGGAACCATCCTTTTTCTTCACAAATAGAACTGGTGCACCCCATGGTGAGATACTCAGTGTGATGAATCCTTTATTCAGGAGCACTTGCAGTTGCTTCTTGAGTTCTTGCATCTCCACTACTGCCATTGGATATGGTGTCTTGGAAATCATAGTTGTCCCTAGTAGCAACTCTATTCAGAAGTCGATTTCGCTTTGGGGTGGAAATACATATATATCTTCTTGACCTCTTATTGTTGGGGATCCTTCTCACTATCCTCAGCACTAATGACACTAGGTAGGTATCCTTACATCCCTTCTCAAACATTTGACGTGCTTCGATTGTCGATACCATTATCTTACCTTCATTTGATGACCTACCTCAGACTATTGCTTGTGGGCTATTGCAATGACCAATAATAACCTTATTTTTCTTGCATAGCAGCTAAGCATCATAGTCGGATAGCTAATCTATACTTAAGATGATGTCATAATCTTTCATAGGAATGACTATTTGGTCTGTTGCATAGTCCTTGCCCTCCACAATCATGGGGACATTTGGGATGTACTTTGTAATGTGATGGGTGCCTATTGGTGTAGTTATATCCATGATGTAACTCATATCATGTATTAGGAGGTCCAAGGCAATAACATAGTCATTGGGAAATAAATGAGTGCGTAGCACCCGAAACAAATAGTACAAATGTAGAAATCTAGCTAGAGAAAGGTACCTCTGATAACATCATCGTTGTGCTGAGCTACATCTACCTCCATGTTGTAAGCTCAGTCGTGCACTATTAGGTTGGCACCTCCTGTGGGTTTTTGGCCATCCTTCTTGCGAGTAGGGCAATCCCTGATGTAGTGCCCATATTTCTGCAATTGATGAAGGCTCCAATCTTCCTATGACACTCACCAAGTTGTTGTCTTCCACAGTAATTACAAGCATCCCCATTCTGAGATGGCTGAGGATGTTTCTATTGTTGTGGGGGTGCATCTCGGGGGACATATGGCCTTACATGATTGTCTTGATGATTGTCATGCCTATTGGGGTGTTAACACTATCGATCCCATCTAGGTCAGTTCTGTGTGATTTGCTATACTGGGCTTTTCCTTTGGCGTCCTTTAGGCGCTCAGCATCAGCCCTCAACAAATGTTTATCTTCTTCTCACACTAAAAATACTGGCGTCAGAAAGTGTTCTGTTTTGAAAGAAAATGATAATACTATCTCTAAGAAAGAAAAGTATATGAGTGCCGAAGCTAAACCTAAACAAAAGAATTATGCATTTATGTATCATAGTAAATCCAAACCTGTATGCACAAAAATTAATAATAGCTATGTACATGCTCACTCCAATGCTATTTCGGTTAAAGTACAAAGTTATAATGCTAAGAAGAAAGACCTATATGATCTCA
>LTAE01003589.1:0-20256 GCA_001647135.1 Pontederia paniculata
GAGAGAGAGAGGTGATGGGAAGCACAAAAATAGGGCCAAGTTCATGATGTGCTCGTAAACAGAGCAAATTGGGGTGGGGAGTAAGTTTGTAGCGCCTATGCTTCCCTCTCTCTCTCTCTCCTATACATGGATGGTAATGGAGCTCTCGATTTGTTGCTTCTTCCTAGCTATTAGCTAACTTGACTTTCTCTCTCCTCCTCCTCCTTCGTATGCCTAACCAATCCCTGTCATGGGGGGGATCATAGAGAAAGATCATGCCATCCCACTACCAGTACATGCCCCCTCTAAGTGATGTTATGTGCTTCTTCAATTGTAGATGAGGCTTGCTTGCAAATGTTGGTGGACGTCTACCTCAAATTCAACTTCCCCTTCCTTTCTCTCTCCTATTCGTTTGTTGCTCCGTGGCAAGAAATAATAAATGTAAATTAAGAAGAAGAAATGGGCGAAACAGATGCATTACTATCACCCCCATCAATCCACCGACGTTGTACTCCCCAACTATTTTTGGCCGAAACAAATTTAACTTGTGATCAATGACCAGTAACAAATACCTTCCATTTTTGTGGATGTAACTTAATTTTTTTCCTCAAATGACGTCATCGCAATTATGCTCCCCCTCCCCTCCAAACTATATATACTAAACATTATATTTTACTCTTAAAAGCTTGGTATTTTATTATTTTACTATATAATTCTAACATCAACAACTTTTACAAGCACACGTATCCATGCATATATATATGTACAACCAAACTTATTCTTTTTTTATCAAATAAAACTTTTCGAAATGGCCAATCGACAAGAGACTCAACATGCAATTTGCCTCGAGAGTCAAGAAACCCAACAAATCGTGACCACCGAAAAAATATTGAACCACATTGAAAATAAGATAAATAAATAGTTAGGTGCATGTAATTTTTTTCCCGAAGTTTGGTAGATTATGTAAAATTCATGACATGATTAGTCAATAGGTTCTCCCTTTTTTTTCACTCAAATGCTACCGTTCAACTTGAAAACATAAGGCATAGATTTATAATAATTCTCCAATAATTCAATTTGCATACCACTGTTAGCAATTTGAATACTTGATAATAATATAATTTTTCAAATTAGCAATTGGAATAGTTGATATTATGGAATATTTGAAGTAGATTGGAACCATCTAGTTGCATCTAGAATTGCACCACCACACATGTGTTCAAGATCATATTGTTAGTTCCTTCGAAAAGTGCCGACCCAAGAGTTTGAATATGAGGTTACTAATGGTCATTTAGTTTAGTTTGAATCTGCCATCTAATTTTAGAGCTCAAATTTGTAAGCGCACATTACATTTTAATCATTTAGCGCATTCCATTTGTATTAATTTATAATAATAATAACTATTATTATTATTATTGATAATATAAAATATAGGTTAAATTGTTAAAAAAATTACTAGAATATCCTCCAAGAATATTTTAAAACTTTAATTATATTATATATATAAAGAAAAGTGAGTTTCGACAAATATACGGACTCTATATTATTAGTCATTGCAAATAATTCTAAAAAAATGATCAGATGTAGTTTTATATTTATTTTATAAGAATTTTGATTGAATGAATAATTTTATCAAATATATATGTTGGTAATATAAAAATAAATCTCTCATGACAAGATTGTTTGATGTATGACAATCCAAATAAATTATCGACTATTTCATTTAAAACTTTTAAGATCCATCGGATTGTCGCATTTTGTTATATCATCAATAATTTTAACTTTTATAATTCATGAGAGATATCTTTTTCAATTATTAAGTAAGATACATTTGATAAAAGTATTTATTCAACTAAATTCTTAGAAAAATCATATGTTATAAAAAATAATGTCGTTTCACTACACTATCTTCTTAATTTTTTTAAGATTATTTATGAATGGGCTAATAATACAAATTTTGAATATTTTGTTCGAACTCACTTATCTATTTTCCTCTTTTCGCTTATATACAAATATATTAATAAATATTCAAAATATTTTTGAGAATATTTTAATATATTTTTTTAATAATATAAACTATATTATATATTACGAATTGTAATATTATCGATAATTTATAAAGTGACAATGTATTTTAGTAATGCTCTAAACTATCAATAACAGAAATGAGGATATATCAAATGATCCTATTGATGATAATTAAGATTATTCATAATTTAGTGCAACCAAATATAATAATATAAATAATTGATAATGTTATTTAAATTATTATTATTATATATCAAATGGCTCTTTAGGTAAAATAATTTTTGCCCCGAATTTGCTCTTGGGATTCTATATAATATTTTATCTCGGCGAGTGTCCATACTCGATCCATAGGAGGATGCATATGCAAATGTCAATGGACTTAGATGGCGAACAAAGCTAATGGAGGCATGTGAGGGTTGATGTTAACACAACCGAAGATTGTGTCGTTACCCACGGCGGCAGGGGGCACACCCTCACACACATACACACTTCCTTTGTGCATGATACCCTTCATGTGCCCAAAGAAACTTCCAACCAGTTTGATACGGACCCCAACTCCCATCTCTGCCCAACTTGAGGGGTCAAAGAAAATGACCACTCACACATGTGAATTGTCCCTACTCCTTGTACATCTTGCACATATATATATATATATATATATATATATAATATATATATATAAAGAATAACAAATATTTAAAACATATTTTACTTCATACATATAAAACATTATTCAAGATATGGAGTAAATTATTAGAAGTTAATTCAACGATACTTAAATTATGTTTGAAGTTCAATCAGAGATTTAAGATCAAATAATTTTTCATATGATTTGATTTGAAACACAAAAGTATATATTTTTACAATAATAATTATTTGTAATTTGATTAAAAGATGAACCCTTTTTACCCCGAGGGTTCAATGAATAATGAACGGAATAACAAAACTATTGATACTAATTAAACTTAGTGCAACATGATTAAATTTTGAAAATTGTTATCGAAATGAAAAGAAACCGTCTTTATCGAGAGTAACTTATGTGTTAGACAACTAGTACACAAATGCTCTGAAAACAATTTTTTTAAGAAAAACAAGAATTTCGTAAGAATTCTTTGGAGGAAGAGGAATGAAAAAAAAAAAGCTAAGGGTGCAGTGGATCAAATCCATCCTTCCAATAAAACTCTGATGGATATTAACTTATTGTTGATGCATTTAGTAGATAAATGAATTAATTCATCCCCATTTCATGTTATGATACGACGAAAAACAATTTTGAGAATATAAAAGAAGATTTGTGAGGGGATTCATAATTTTATGTTCTGATCAACGGTTGATCAATCACTTTTGAATATCAAAGTATCTGACTTATATAGGCTTTGATTGATTTGCACCTTTGAATAAGAAATTAAATGATTCAAAGTGGTGACATCATTTTTTTTTAAAAATATATACTTACATTAAAACTAATAAATTTAAAAATAAAATGAGAATTGGACGTGCATGATATTTTTCGTAGTCTTCTAAAATTAGTGTAAAATGCATCATTAATTAACTAAATTGTCGAGAGGTGAATATGTAGTAAAATAAGGGTACTTGTAGTGGAGACGAATCTTTCTCTTTAAAATATTATTTAAAATTTTTATCGTGTCTCCACTGATCCAATATGAGACAAAAGTTTTCATATAAATATGGGACTTTACATTCGATCGTCTAACTCATTTTTAAAAGATTCAAGTTATACTATCAGTTAATTAAAAATATAATGTTGACATAAAACAAATATTATTCTTGACGTGTTAAAAGTAGACAATTTGGCCTATGTCAAGGGCCACTTGAGAAAGTCTGTTGCACACATGACACACCGATGAGGGATAGCCCATAAGTAACATTTTCTTTCCTTTTTTTATCATTTTACAAGGCAATGGTGTTGTTGTGCAAAGAATAAAATATAGAAAACAACGAAAATTAATTAGATATTTTTTAAAATAGAAATGTTGCCATTCATTTCTCCAAAGCATTCTTATCAGTAGCTTCTAATTTGGGGTATTTCATCCACGTGTGTTGAGGGAGGTCCTTCGACCGAGTCTTGCTTTCTTATAAGTTATACGTCTAATGGAATCATACTAAAAAGTAAGGCAGCTCCAACAATGATCGAATTTTGATTTTGTCTGTACAGATAATTCTTGTGCCCATGCATGAGGGTAGACATAGATCGAATTAGATAGAGTTCGAATTCTCGTGAATAATAATTATTGGGCACAAAGAAGCGAGAGCTTTTAGCTAACATTCGGAATAGTCGTGTCACTTTCTTTTATCATTTCTACTTCGGATACAATAAGGTCCAAAACTTTCTAAGGAAAATAAAAGGTCATGGCTGGCTAACTATCTCTACAATATATTATGTATTTCTCAAATAGGATAAAAGAAAATCCATTGCCCTTCATGGCATGGGCTACCTTTAGGTTTGAGTGGGGAAGCTAGGCCCATTTTCTCCCTTTTCTGATTTATTTTTCCTTCATCTTGCAATGTGCAAATTGATACAAGTGATATTAATGTATTATGTTACAAAATTAATCTAAATAAATAAAATAAATATTTTAAAAAATATTTAGATTATTTTAGATTTCAAATAAATTTAATTTTTTTAATAGACCAAAATGATTTATTCTGAAAGAAACCTAAAAGGTCGGGTCATCGGAAAAACTCCTGAACAAAGTCCTTGTGGGCAAGGCCCGGTATGGCCTAGGCCGAATATGGTTCAGTATGAGCCCATGACTTATCCTATTCAATTTTGTTTTTGGTTTTAAATGGTCGGGCCCTAAAAGTAATAACAATTCTTCGAGTTGAATTGAAAACCAAGTAATCTAATGCGTTTATATTAGTAATTTATAGTATTACCTGTTTAGGGCAATATACTCGTCTTCGTCCCATTCCCATATTTTGCTCTCTTGGTTGTGCTACGGTGTGCTTCGGAGAAGTCAGAAATTTAATTCAACTCAATTAATTTTTGTTGAGTAAGTTTGTGTCAAATCTAACTTTAATTTATTAAATTGAGTTGGATCATCAAGTTACCCAATACTTTTTTAGTTTATTACTTTCCATTTATTATAAGTGTGAACCAAATTGGTATTTTATTTTAAACTAGCATCAACTATTTTCTTCAATGAAAAAAGAAATCTAGTTTATAGGAGCAGTTTTGTTCATAAATAAATTTAGATAGAATATGTACGTAGAATATAATATTTTGTGTATGTAACAGAAGTTAAGTTATATTCTTATTCTACCTAAAATTTGAATAATAATAATAATAATAATAATAATAATAATAATAATAATAATAATAATAATAATAATAATAATAATAATAATAATAATAATAATAATAATAATAATAATAATAATAATAATAATAATAATAATAATAAATGAACATTTATTTTATTTCACTACTACTACTACTACTACTACTACTACTCATCAAAACATTAAAATATTTAATTACAAACATACAGCTACCGATTTGTGGCGCATTATTATATCCGGAAAATAACTTACAATAAGAATATTTAATTTATAGAGATTTTTCTTCTT
Source organism: Pontederia paniculata (assembly GCA_001647135.1). Taxonomy (NCBI): domain Eukaryota; kingdom Viridiplantae; phylum Streptophyta; class Magnoliopsida; order Commelinales; family Pontederiaceae; genus Pontederia; species Pontederia paniculata. Next base: position 5,599 of record LTAE01003589.1, read on the forward strand.
TTATAAATACATAATATTTTTTCTATTACAGAAATTAAATTTAAATTATATATTACTTTTTATATACCTTTAATTTCGGAGACTGATGGTAACTGAGAAATATTTTCTTTAATAAAAACTTTGTAAGATTTTTCTAGAAAAGCATTTTCATCGAACCAAAATAAAATATTAATTAGTAAACAATATTTCAACACATGATAGTATTTTAGATAGTGTGTTGAAGTTCCTCTCTTTTTCTTTATGTTTCTGAAAAAGAAAAAAAAAACTATTTGCTATTCAAGTATTCATACCACTTAATATAGTTCAAGTTGGTCAATGTTTCCTTAACAGAAATATTGCTTCTTTCAAACTAAGGTTTCTTTAACAGACATTTAAATTTCTACTTTGCTTATGTATAGAAAAATTAAGGAGTGTGTAAATATGTTAAAATTATCAATAACTTTAATTTTAAAATGGGATGTCAAGATAAAAATGACTGATTCATAATTTTCATATATTATACACGCCCGCTAGAAATTATACAACATAGTCTTTTTTTTCTCTTTAGCTACCTATTTTTCATGATATAAAATGTATGGATTGTCGATGTAAGAAGATAAAGAAAATCTTATGCAGTGAGTAAGATGAAAAACTCATTGTCCAGAATGACATGATCCACCTTTGAAATATTTGTTCATCAGCTTTTTAGAGGAAAAAAAGAAGATCCGATCCTAAAAATGATATCAATTCTTCGAGCGGAGGATAATAATAATAATAATAATAATAATAATAATAATAATAATAATAATAATAATAATAATAAAATATATATATATATATATATATATTATTTAAAAAAAACATAATTATTCGTGTTAATTGCTCAAACTATTAAAGAGTCTAAAGTTAAACAATTTGCACATAGTTGTCATTTATTTCCATTCGCCTTCTTCGTCAAAACCAAATAAAAATCACATTTTTTTTCTTCGCTTCTTCTTCTTCTTCTTCTTCTTCTTCTTCTTCCTCTCTCCCTCGGATCTGCGACCTTCTCCGTCGGCCATGGATCTCTGGCAGCGCGCGCGCGGATTCGCCGAGGAGGCCGCCAAGCGTTCGCAGGAGATCACAAAGGGCGCCGCCAAGCTCTCCCAGGACCTCGTCGCCGAGACCGCCAAGAAGTCCAAGGAGCTCGCCGCCGAGACCGCCAAGAAGTCCATGGAGCTTGCCGCCGAGACCGCCAAAAAGTCCAAGGAGCTCGCGGCCGAAGCCACCAAGACCGCGGATCTCCTCCGCACCGAGGCCATCCGCGCCGCCGATCAGATCAAGACCTTATCCGTCTCAGACATTCCCATTCCTCCGGCCATCTCCTCCGCACTCGCTGGATCCAATCCCGTCGCCGCCGCCACGGTCGCCCCAGACCCCGGCGCCGATCTTGATACCTTCGGCGTCACCGAGGAGCTGCGGGAGTTCGTCAAGGGGATCACCATTAGCACCTTCAGAGATTTCCCCATGGAAGGTTACTCTTGCTATTGTTTCATTTCCCGGTTGCAGAGTAGGTTTTTTAGGCAAACGCTTTGTTCAAATGTCTACTATTGCAAAGAATTAGTAGACGTTTAACCTTTCTTTTCGTCTGAGCCGTTTACCTATATGTTATCACGTTTAAATTTTAAAATTTGTTCGGATTGCAAATAATTAGTTTCTAAGTTACCTTTTATTGTAGATGAACCGGAAATAGCCGAGGTTCCTACGCTGTCCAATATCAGACAGGATCTTAACGAATGGCAAGCAAAGCATGCGACTCTTGTTCTCTCGACAGTGAAGGTAGTTGCACTTTGGCATCTATTTGTTGAATGCATTGTGCTGAATCTATTGCAGGTTTCTCTTTTCTTTTTTAGTACTCCTTGTTAAAGTTATTTTAGCATTTTTAGTTCTTTAGGCTGGCTTATCCAAACAAGCGCATAATGGGTTTGTTAAAGTCACATTTCAGCTTATCTTGTAATGTCATAGATTCGACTCTTGTTTCTTCAGGCATTCTATCACCTCAGACTAAGAACAACAGTGATCTACTGATCTGTATGTCATTAAGGAGCCAGTTCAAGAGCACAAATTGTATATTAAGTGAACATGAAGTTTGACTTTCAAGTGTTTAATCTCAGGCTAAGAACAACAGTGATTCTCAGACTAAGAACAACAGTGATTCACTGATCTTTATGACATTAAGGAGCGAGTTCAAGAGCACGAAATGTTCAGTCTTTATATTAAGTGAACATGAAGTTTGACTTCTGCAGTGTTTAATTCCAGGCATTCTATCACCTCAGACTAAGAACAAGCAAAGCACTTATCCACTGATCTGTATGACATTGGAGTGAGTTCAAGAACATGAAATGTTCAGTCTTTAGGTTAAGTGAGAATGAAGTTTAACTTCTGTAGTTTATTATGTTTGACTTTCTAGGTTTCTCAGATGATAAAAAATCAGAACAGATAGAATTGTCTATTGCAATGCACCTTGTTTGGAAGTGGTTTATGGAGCCCGTTTATGATTTTGGCCATGGCAATCGTGATTGCACTGGGTTTGGAAATGTGCAGAGATTTATGAATACTTGTACTTATGGAGATGACGGCAATTGCTTATGCACTAATTGTTGCGTTTAAATTTTTTTTGTTACTGCATCTTAATAAAAGTTGAAGAGTCTCATTTGTTTTTAATTGTTCAAATATTCTCAAGCTGTTATGCATATTAACATTTAGGTTTTATTCTACTCTTGAAAGCATGATGATACAACAACAACAACAACAAAGCCTTATCCCACTAGGTGGGGTCGGCTACATGGATCATACGACGCCATTGCGCTCTATCAGTAATCAAATTTTTTGGTATATTATTTGTTAATAAATCTCGTTCTATTAGCTCGTCAAGTGTTCGCTTTGGTCTCCCTCTCCCTCTTTTAATCGGACTCCAGATTGTTTGCTCTACCCTCCTTACTGGCGCATCTAATGGCCTTCTCTGGACATGATCAAACCACCTCAAACGATTTTCTACCAGCTTCTCGCTAATAGGTGCCACTCCGACTCGTTTACGTATATGGTCATTCCTAATCTTATCCTTTCTAGTATGACCACACATCCATCTCAACATCCTCATTTCAGCTACCCCCACTTTATGTTCATGTTGTCCCTTCATAGCCCAACATTCACTACCATATAACACTGCTGGTCTTATAGCAGTGCGGTAGAATTTCCCTTTAACCTTATGGGGTACTTTCCTATCACAAAGGACTCCAGTAGCCTTCCTCCACTTACACCAACCAGCTTGAATTCTATGGTTAACATCATCATCAATCTCCCCATCTTGTCTTATAATTGATCCCAAATATTTAAACTTTGTCACTTGAGAAATTATATCATCTCCTAACCTAACTTCCGAATCGCCTCTAAATTGTCTATTCGTGAAATTGCAATGCATATACTCTGTCTTATTCCTACTTAAACGGAAACCCTTTGACTCCAACGTGTTTCTCCATATTTCCAATTTTGCATTAATCTCATCTTTTGAGTCCGCTAAAAGTACGATATCATCAGCAAAGAGCATGCACTTAGGTACCTCATCTATGATACTCTCGGTTAGAGCATCCACAACTAAGTTAAACAAATATGGGCTTAAAGATGATCCTTGGTGTAGGCCAATTCTTATAGGAAATGCTTTCGTCTCTCCTCCTGGTGTCCTAACCTTAGTCAATGCCCCATCGTACATATCTTGTATAATCTTAATATATGCAACACCCACTCTTTTCTTTTGCAAGGCTTTCCAGAGTACCTCTCTTGGTACACGATCATACGCCTTTTCTAAATCAACGAAAACCATATGTAAATCTCTTTTCCTACTTCGATACTTCTCCATCATTCCCCTTAGTAAATAAATCGCCTCTGTAGTGGATCTTCCTGGCATGAATCCAAACTGTCTCTCAGAAATACTAGTCTCCACTCTCAATCTATGTTCAATCACTTTTTCCCATAACTTCATTGTATGACTCATAAGCTTAATCCCTCTATAATTTGCACAATTCTGAATATCCCCTTTATTTTTGTAAATAGGAACTAACGTACTTATTCTCCAATCATCAGGCATCTTTTTTGACCGTAAAATCTCGTTAAACAATTTACATAACCACAACACACCTTTTTCTCCTAAACATTTCCAAACTTCAATCGGTATCCCATCCGGTCCAATAGCTTTACCATTCTCCATTTTCTTAAGAGCTTCTCTAACCTCCGCAACTCTAATTCTGCGATAAAATGACCTATTAAGCTCACCTTCACTAACAGCCAAGTCCTCCAACTCGCAACGGGAACCTTCACATCCATCATTGAATAACTTATTGAAATACTCTTCCCATCTATTCTTAATATCCTCCTCCGTGACTAAAACATTACCACCTTCATTTTTTATGCATCTTACTTGATCAAAATCTCTCGACTCCTTCTCTTTATTCCTTGCAATCTTGTAAATCCTTTGTTCTCCGGCCTTTGTCCCTAACTCCTTATAAAACCCCTCATATGCTTTCGCTCGAGCCTCACTAACTGCCTTCTTAGCCTCCCTTTTAGCCAAGCGATATTTTTCCCAATTGTCAGAGCTACCGTCTAAGTGTATAGCTTTGAAACAATTCTTCTTATTACGCACCTTTTCTTGTACATCTTCATCCCACCACCAAGTCTCCTTATCTCGTGATCCAAAACCTTTTGATTCTCCTAGAATTGTTTTAGCGACCATTTCAACCTTTTGTGCCACATTTTCCCACATGATACTAGCATTTCCTTGTAACTCCCACATCCCTTCTTCCAATAACTTACTCTTAAAAATCTCTCGCTTCTCCCCCTTTAACTGCCACCACTTGATCCTTCGATTTGAAATTGTTCGACGTTTTGATTTTATATATTTAATTCGCATATCAAGAACTAACAATCTATGTTGTGTGGTCACCCCATGCCCCGGAATCACTTTGCAATTTGTACACCATCTATTATCAGGATTCCTTGTCAAAAAGAAATCAATCTGAGACCTATGAGTTCCACTTTTATAGGTGATTAGATGTTCCTCTCTCTTCCTAAAACAAGTGTTGACAATCTTAAGGTTATATGCTAAAGAAAAATCGATAATAGTTTGTCCTTCTTCATTCAGCTCCCCAAAACCAAAACCACCATGAACCCTTGCATGTGGTCCCGCCTCTTTACCCACATGTCCATTAAGGTCTCCTCCAATAAACACTTTCTCGTTTATCGGTATACTTTCAATCAACCCCTCCATATCTGCCCAAAACTTCTCCTTGAGATGTGCTTCTGTCCCTATTTGAGGTGCATATGCACTAATAACGTTCATTATATCCTTTCCAATAATTACTTTCACGGATATGATTCGATCCTCAATCCTTTTAACTTCCACAACATTCTTCCTCCATTCTTCATCCGCAATAATACCAACACCATTTCTTCCATTTACCTTACCCGTATACCAAAGTTTGGAACCGTTGACATTGATCACTTTACTTCCCTCTCCAGCCCACCTAGTTTCTTGTAAGCACAATATATTAATCTTACGCTTACTCATTACTTGTGCTACCTCAAAACGCTTTCCATTTAGCGTCCCAATGTTCCAAGAGCCTAATCTGATCTTACTCTCATGGACTAGCTTCTTCAGCCGCCTCCGTCCATTAGAGTGCGGTAGCCTTTGCTCATTTAACACTGCATTCAGGCGAGGATGCAGCGGCTCTTGCTCTCTTATCACTGTACTCGAGCCATACAGCGCGTTACTTACGGGTAACGACCTAGCATTAGCGCAATGTATTCGTTGATCCATGTTCATGAGATTCGACAAGGTTTTACGTTGGCTGTCGAGGCCTAAAATATATGAAAACGATGCTGTCTTTCTATATGACAATCTTAAACTAATATTTACTTGATGTTAATCTTAAACTAATATTTTTAGTTATGCTTTTTATGTCACTTGAATTTTTAGTGATTTTTATATATACGTGACCTATGTGTTTCAGGAAATATCAAAGTTCAGATATGAGTTATGCCCACGCTATATGAAGGAGAGAAAATTCTGGCGGATATATTTTGTTCTTGTTAACAATTTTGTGGCTCCGTAAGTATCTTATCTGTCTTTTGGTGCTCTTCAAACCCATTTATGAGTATAAAATTGTCTTTCGTATTAAAGTAACAAGGAAAAAGAATTTTGGCATGTGATTTTGCATACATTAGTTGCAATAATACAAGATATGTCTTAGTTGTGAATGTTACAATTTCCATTCAAGCTTGTTCATCAGTTATTGGATATCCTATCACCAATTAGGCACATTTGTTGGAATGTCTTCCACTAATTCAGTGCTTCCTTTTAGAAACCTTTGTTGAATAAACTGAACTCTGATTACTGTGGTATGCTGTGTTTAACATGTTATTCTCTGCATCTTTTTTTATCCTTGAATTTATTGAAAAAGAACTATGATATATCCTCTTACCAAGTGACCTGGTGATTCGCTAATTGTAGATTTGCACTTGATTGAACATGTTCATAACCTGGAGCATGGATGCAGTTATTAAGTTGCTTGATGCTCTTCCTATCTTTTTTTCTGTTTACCAAACATATAAAAGTGGTGTTCTAGTCTGGATGATTGTGAACTCAGCTTTTTGCTGTGTTGTCTATATTGATTTCCTCTTTGTGTTCAGTTCTTCACGATACCACTGCACTGATGCGGTTACAGTTCTTATATGCTCGTTCTGTCTTTTTCCTCTTTCCCAAGCAATAGCTACAGGACCTATCCTGGATGGTTGCCAACTCAGATTTTTTGTGGTCTTGAATCAAATTATTTTCTTATTGTGTTCAGTTCTTCTTATACATCCTGGAGCACCTGATGCAACTACTGACTTGTACATCATGCTGGTTCTTTTTTTTCTTCTTTCTAATTGCAAAATAATTATTCTCAATGATTGTCATCTCAGACTTAAGAATTCTTGAATCTATTAACTTCATATAATGTGAAGCTTTTCATGTGTGTTAATGTGCATACTCTTGTTTTTATTAGTAAATAAATACTGTTTGTTACGATGTTGTGTTTCTTGTAAAATTGTATGAACATGTGTATTGTTTTTGACCTATCCTCTCGCTACATTCAAGCAGCTATCAGAAGAAGTATATGGAAGATCTGGCCAAAAAGGCTGCGGAAAAGGAGCTTATTGCTAAGCAAGGTCCAGCAACTGTCCAACCTACTGTAGCTGAAACCAAAGAAACAAAACCAAATACTAAGGCTTCTAGCTCATCAGAGCATGATCTTGATGTATTTCTTCTCGGAGATCTTGGAAGCGAAGACGATGGTCCAGGTAACTACGGTAAATTTATCTTTTCGCCAAAGGTACAAAGAACCTCCTTATTACTCATAATTTTGGTTTACATTTTAGATGATGGAGATGATGGCTTTGATGATGATTTTGATAAGATTGGTAGCACCTCGGTAAGATGCCTTTACTATCTAGATTTTGCCAGTGGAAATCCAGTAGTATATTGTTATTCTTCCCGACTACATTAATTTATCTAGATCACATTGAAATATGTCATTCATTGTTCCAATAGAGTTAGACCTATTCCTCCATCGGTTGTTGCAACTTTATGGCTTGATGTGTGATGCTAGCTAATATGATACATAAGGATATATTGAGTTGTGATACACGAGTATAAATTTCCGTTAGTTGAGGCATGCATAAATTGATTTAGCTGATGTGTGCAACCGCGACCTTTTTATCCCCCATATGCCTCATCCTTCTTTTAAATGTGTTATCTTTTCTGACTTGAAATGATTTTTACTCCATTATTCTACAGTAGTATGATCAAGGCACACAGTACTAATGTTAGTACAAAGTTCAATTGCGAATGTTAGCGTTATGACTCCTTTTCTAAGTAATTAAACATTCAAAAGTAGTTTTAAGTTTCAAACTTCAATTCTACTCTCTCTCCTTTCCAAGTAATAGATTTGGTCGTTGTGCATATGTAATATATTTAAGACTGTAGATTTTGTTGACAATTGATAAAGCAATTTTTTTACATGTTTCTTATGCATATTATGATGCCTCACATTAGGCAGCTCAGTTGGTAAATTTGATCTATCAAGCAGGGTTTAGATAGCGATGATGAACAATCTAGTAAGCAGACCAAGTAACTGGAATGCAGTAAGAGGAATCCGGTGTAGTACAATCAGGTTAGTACTTGCCTAGTTCGATGTTTTGAAACATCTGCTGTCACATAAAGTGAAGAATCCGCCGCTCATCACATTTGATTATTCATTTGTTATATATTGTTCAAAATTCTGTATCTAGTCTGCTCTTTGGAAAAAAAAAAACAGAACACATGGTGTATCTAGTTCTCCTGATATGTCTCACTCTTTATTTTTGGCACAACATGATCTTCAGATATTGCCAGCATTAGATTTTAGCGATTCAATCGAGTGATTTCATCCCCTTGTTTGATTTTTTTTTCTTCTTCTGTATCAGATCAGCAATCTTAGTTTTTCTTTATTGTTGTAAAGATCATTTTTAAGACTTGGTTCATGTTCTGGCCAGGTTTCATCCGGTTCCGCCAAACGATGTGACGTTTGGCGGAACTGCGCCTAGAACCCTAGGGTGGAATCCCGGCTGACGTCACCGGGGTTCCACCACCCGATTCCTACTAGGGCGGTTCTTGCTGTTGTTGCAGCTGTTTTTTTTTGCGCCTGTTTTTTTTTTATTTCTTCTTTTTTTTTAATCAAAATTTGCAGCTGTTTTTTTTGCCATTTTTTAATTTCTTCTTCTTTTTTTCTTAATCAAATTTTAATTATCATGTAATTATAAAAGATGATAATTTTTATATTAACTTAATATATAATTATAAAATTATTAATTATCCTATTATATTTTTATGGTAATATTTTATTAATTTATATGTGGGATTAATTAAAGTTTGTATTTATTTTATTATACAAATTATTTATTAGTATACTATTTATTTAAAAATTGTTTTATGAAAATATTATTAATCAAAATATAAATTTGTTAGATTAACTTATATTAATTATTTTTTTAAAAAATAATCGATATTTAGAAAATATTATTTTAAAAATAGTAATTCGTGAGATAAATTTTATATTATTTACAAATAGTTTTAAATGATATTTTTATAAAAGATATTTTATGAAATAGTAATTTGTTCGATTAATTTTATATTATTTAATATAATTTTTTAATTCAATAAAATTTTATTTTTATTAAAATATATTTTATATTTCTGGTTTTCATTTTTTATCCAAACATTCTTAAAAATGTATTTGTAATCATTACATTTTAGTTCATTCAAACACACATCAAATTAATCTATCAAATCAAACTATTCATTGGAATCCGGAGAACCTTCGATTTTATTTGCCAAACCCAGCCTAAGAATTCCAAAGCTTTAATCTCGTGGCCCGTGCCAAGTACTGGGAGCTCGCCCTGCGTGTGCATAATCGTGGAATATGTATTGAAGCTGCTGGGCCTCCTGCACGGCCATCATCGTTAATTTCATCTCTTGTACGTTTTTCTTTTAAAAATCTCTTCTAAAAGACACTCATATGGTAAGTGGACTGAAAAGAGTTTGGATGATGGAGCTAGTGGTTTTAAATAATGTTGTTAAATTCCATCTGGACATCAATAAGCATCAAGTTGGACCGCCGAATAGAATAAATAGGATAGTCAACTCGATTGATAATAATTTAATATAAAATAATAAATATGCACTAACTAAATATATATATAACACATAAGTCACAATAGAATTTGTTAATCACAACCTACGAGTTACATAAAGTTTATATAAAAAATAAATCCAGTAGCATAATAAGATAATTAGTAAAAACAAATTTTAATATAAGAAATACAAACTGTAATTTACAACTATTTTCTGTCTTAAAATATCAAACATCATATTTTTTTGAATAATGTGTGTCATATAAGTATAAATGAAATAATTCTTTTTAGGACGATTCACTCGGTGATTAGGTCCATTAAATTCGTCGGGTCGAACGAATGAACTTGATTTTTGATTGGGTTTGATTCCAAGGTTCAAATTTATGTCGGGTACAGGTCGACCCATAGCCAAATTTGGATCTAAAATACTGATTCCTCGGGTTTTACAACTTGGTTTTAGATTGAGTGGGGATAGTCCATGCTTCTTGTTTTTTAGCAGTAGTAGTGTGCATGACTAAGGAAAGCAAGGGAGTTGAAAGTTTAAAAAAAGGTATTATATATCTCTAGGAAATGCTTTTATTATAAGTAATAGACGAGAGAGAAGAATAACATATAAAAGACATAAAATTTAAGGAGGTTCATTTTTTAACTAAATTACATCCTAAAAAAAATGGTAGAGTTATTTTATTTGAAAAAATAGATAATATAATATGTAAAATAATTTAAATTCTATTAAAATTCTAGAGTTAATATAGAGACTTTTAATATAAAATAAAATCATAAATTTTATAATAGTTCGCTAACCAAGCCTCTGCAAGGAATCCTCTTGGATCCTACTGAACTCGCTAACTAAGCAACAAGACTCATATAGGACGAACTATATTGTATAAGGGGTCATATGAATTTATTTTTGAATTAATATTTAAAGCATTATTAACTGTTTTAAATATATATGTTAAATTACAACTATCTTATTTATAGTGGAATAGAAAATAACAACTAAGTATATCTTTTTTAATATATGGTTAACTATTATTCAAAATTTAGCATACAAATAATTGTCTATAGTGGTAAAAAAGAACATGAAATGCTTATATTTATATCATGAAAAAAAAACTTGACATCGATTCCGATGAAACAAGTTTGTTTTAATACACAATATATAGGAGTTTAGAAAAAGATTGAACTAACATAAAAGTAACAATTTTACATACAATAACATCCTAAAATAATTTTCTGTAAATTTCAAATATTACATACTTTTGATCGACTCTAGTTTATTCAATCAACTATGAATATATATATTATAATTAGATTAATGGTGATGCTAGTATATTGCACTTGTTAACATAATAATATTATATTATACTAATAAATTTGGGTTGAGTCAAAAGAGAGATCTTGATTTGTATCCTTGATTCAATCGTAGTCGAGACTGTGCAGTTTTTTGGCGTTCCAATTGAATCCGGAGCTTCATATGGATCTTATCTTAATTTCTAACTCGGTTTTGTGTAGCGCTAATATATACTATAATATTTATATTATATCATGTAATCCTAGTTTTGTTTTATATTTTAATGGTAAAACATATTAGTCTCTTATAACTAATATTAAAATATTAATTTTTATATATTTTATGGAAAATGATACTTCCTCCTAACCCAATCCTCCTAATACCCACATATTTAAAATATCCTAAAAAGTTAATATAATTACTATGTGTGTTATCGTAAATTTAAAATACCCTAAAAAGTTAATATACTATTTGTAATATTGTAAGAGAGTTAAAAGGATTAGAAGAATGAATTAGGAGAGTATAACACCACTCAAATTTTTATGATGTCGTAAAGTAATTAAAGTTATATCTACAGGTTTTCTCGTTTCTTAAGCTGAAACTAAGATCCTTTAACTAATTGAGCATTAATTTAAGTTGAATTCCTTTTTCACTTTTTCAATTGATTTAATCAAGTGAATAATATGATAGATATCAAGATAATAATAATATATGAGGCTATATATATATATATATATATATATATATATATATACTTTATTGTTTATAAAAAATGCATTTTATTATCAACTGGATTGATTCATGTGGTATGCAATTTAATTTTGTTTAAGTATTGTATTATAACGCCCTAAGAAGCACACTCCGATGACAAAATGCTCTCCTCGAGATGCTAACACATCTATCCTATGCTCTGACTTTGGTTGACTATTTGTTCAATATCAAAATTAAAACTCTTTTATAATATGCAAAATTCTTAATTCAATAATAAATACCAAATATCTCCAAACTAAATCATGGCTAATAATCATCCATTTGCAATTACAGAAAATAAAAGACTAAACTAGGAGAAAGTATTATACTAAGATCGTCATCATCCATGTGCAAGCAACATTTATCACGAGCACTGGTCAATATATGTGACAATCAATCCTGAATACTCGACCGTTATATGTCACGAGGAGGTTAATATAGTCAAATCATTAATTCAAATTCAAATATCAAAACATTGCTGAAACATTATAAGGAATATATGCTAAGTTCTGATTTTTTTTTTTGAAAATTCTAGCATTGACCTCGGCGTAAAATAATAATTAGCAAAATTGCTCATACATATAAAGTGGCATGGTCTCAAAGTCCTTGTAAATCCATGAAAGGATATAATATCAAAAGCTCAGTTCGTAAGGCCATTATGAATGAATATCAAATAATAAAGTTAGAATACAAAAGTTTTCTACTCATGGATGTTAAATAAGTAAATGATAACTGAACTACATTGGTTCGTACTTAACTTCACTCAAATAATCTCAAAACCCATGATCATCACATAACAAAGCTAACAATCATCACTTGCAAAATGGGGAAAGAGGAATAAACATAAAATGATCGAGTGAAGGGAACACAATATTGAAAAAAATAAAACCGAAGTCCATGATGCAATACTATAAAACAATAATAAAGTCATGTAATGAATGTCATGTAAAATATTTGTCCTTCTAACTATAGAAGAAAGTAGGCTACAGAAGAAAGAATTTTCACGAAGGTCGTATGACAAGTATGAATCCTAAGTAGTTGTGTGGACTAAGACTTGCCAATCATATACGGACTCAATACCTCTTCGACGTCGTCCACATTGGGATGCAGTAGTATACTATAATTTGATTGCTGCTATGAAATGGATTTAATATTTTCCGCACCTATTCGGAGTTGATCATTCTCCGATATTATGAAAAAATCTCGTCGTGAGACAATTTTAATCATGACAATTTAATATGTGTATGAATGCACATACATTTATTAGAGGATCTAGTATAAGATATCAATTCATGAAAATCTTGCAGAACACTATAAATTCAGAGTTCGAGAAAACTCATAAAAAATCATTTGTAGAAATTCATAAAGATGATAGTGCAACAATTGCATGAATCTTAGCATGACTTAATTAATTAAAAATATGATACGCAATCGTTCATCTCATATGATGCAATCAATTGCATGTGTGTATCAATCCATACAAAAGAAAAGTGTCTTACCTCGGCGTAAGACTATGGATAATTATAGAGCATACTTAATATTATTGTGGTAAATCCACTCACCTTGATAAATGAGACATCTAGCAATCTTTATCTTTATTTGTTTGAGCTCAATGAAGATGTCAAGTTCCTATATTTTGTTTTTAAAGAAATTATCAATTTCAAACGAAGTTACGTTCTAACTTCATATTAGAATAATAATAACAATAGAAATTAGTATGCAATTGCTATAAAATAATACATGGACATTATAGAAAATGATTTAATTGTAATCAAATAATTCCTCTCGATCACTGCACTAATTTAAGTTTTAGTACATAAATTTGTTATAATTCTTGCTCTGATACTTGAACTACTAATTTCAGATGGCATGCTACAATTATTCTAGATATGTTATAACATTAACAATTTAATTTACTCACATGCTACAATAGCTTAGACCACCCTAAAGCTTTCATATTTTATATATATATATATATATATATATATATATAATTATTAATGGAAGTAACTAGTAGGTGCAACTAGTTAATTATCCATACACAAACTACAATAACAACAAGAAATGTAGAATTAATAAATATAGCACAACCATCATAGATAATGTAACAAAAATCACTTTACTGTAATAACAAAATAATCATATTATTTTATCACGGTGATTCATAAGTTTCTTATTTAACAATCTTGTCGTTAGTTACAAATAAGATTCTATAATACATACAAATTCTACTCATGTTTCCTTGAACTTTTAAAATTAAAATAACTAGATTTCTTTCAGCTTTCGAATGATACTTTAGCTATTATAGTACACCCGATAATTATAGTTTTATTGTTTGTGTGTCTCTTATATTCTATTGGTTAGTATGATGGCAGCCATAAATATATATATTTTCATTAATTAACTATCTTAGTCACGCATTTTCCACTTTGGCATATTACCAAGCACCTTTAGTGCAGCAATAAATTTTTCCCTCAAACAGATCATGAAGCTTCTTATTACTATGTCTCCTTTATATCTACTATAATCTACTTTCGTGATTTACAAGATAATCCATAGTAGCACACACACACATGAATTTGGGACGTTTAACTCCATGTATCAAGTGGCACACGCGTTCCAGTTGGTTCATACCTTGAATATAACACTTCACTAGTCCTTTTAGCTAAACACCCACTAGGCTGCCCCTTTCAAATCCTTTGGTGGCTTCCATGTTGAATCTAGGATCCCGAGAGTATTTTGAATGATCACAAATTTGTAAGTGAACTCAGCATGTACTGATGAACTTGTTGAGCTGATTTCTGTAACAGGATATATTCAAGTTCAGAGTAGTGGTCGACCTGAGTTGAAGGAATGGACGACCAATGCACGCGTAGTTTATATCAGAAGAACTA
>LTAE01003589.1:22230-36617 GCA_001647135.1 Pontederia paniculata
GCTAACTTCGTAAAACACTTGAGAGTGCTTTGAGCGATAGACCTTAGTTCCCCTTCTGTGATTCAAGTGAGGAAACTAACACAGAAGGGTCCAAGCGATCTTGAGGATTCTGTAAGAGGTTTTTCTTCTTGTCCTCGTGCAAGAAAAGAGAAGTTGTAAGGGAGCCTTCGCCCTTGAAGAAGGAAGTAGTGATCTCCGGAGATCTCGTGGGAGAAGACCAGAGCGGGGACGTAGGCCAGGAGTTCTACCGAACCTCGACAACAAACTCGGTGTTTGGTGTTGTTTGAGTTTGTGTTTCTCTCTACTCTCTTCTCTCTACTTGTTCTCATATTCGCATATATATGCTTCCGCTGATATAACACATCTAGGTTAATACTAAAAGAGAGTAAAAAGTTTAATACACCAATTCACCCCCTCCCCCCTCTTGGTGCCATCTAGATCCTACATTCCAATGAAAAAGAGATGTGGCTTGGTGAAAAATCAATCTACAACTAGATGAAATCAGAATGAAAGGAAATTGAATCAAACTCTAAAGGCTAACTCACCTTCAATGCGCATGGTTTTGATGCACCTCTCACTCCACTCCAATCTCCACGTGATGATGTGCTCCACTAAGCTCTGCATGAACAACAAAGGCCGAAGTGAACGAGCAACAACAACACAAAAAAAAAACAAATGAAAATAGTTTCAGAACACCCTCTGTTGTTTGCCAATGACACGTGACCATGAAGGAGTAAAGAATGCTCACCTCGATCTAGTGATAAATCAACCCCCAATGGCCCTTCTCTCCTTGCATCTTATTGCCTAATGAGCTCCGATTGTTGAACATCGGTGAAAAGGGGTTGCTCTTGTGATGTCCTAACAATGACGACTAATGTTGAGGCGAAGGGACGAAGGAGAAGAAGAGAGGGGAAGGAAGCAGTTGCTTCCCTTTTTTATTCTAATTGATCGAACACATCACGAGCATCCAATGGCCTGATCACATTTTTATTATTTACATATCTTGCCTACTAAAAGACCAACAAGTCCGTGTTAGTTCAAGATTTTTGCCAAACCTGCTATTGGACTTTTAAATAAAAAATTGGGCTCATTACAACATACCTCGATACAATACAAGAGAGACAATTCTTCTGTGAGCTGTAACACCCAGTATTTACGGCAACCAATGAATATAAAAATATGATAGCATTAAGTATGAAAATAAATTAGGACTGTTAGATATAAAATCACAATCAATAGT
This sequence comes from Pontederia paniculata, assembly GCA_001647135.1. Taxonomy (NCBI): domain Eukaryota; kingdom Viridiplantae; phylum Streptophyta; class Magnoliopsida; order Commelinales; family Pontederiaceae; genus Pontederia; species Pontederia paniculata. The sequence continues at coordinate 23,471 of LTAE01003589.1, forward strand.
AATCAATGTACTATGCATTGTCATGTGTTATCCTATGAAAATTAATACTTTGATTACAATTCTTTCTTTCAATACTCTAGATCAATGCATTATTCCTTTCTATGCAATACTTTAGTTTTCTATACAATGATGTGGGTCAATGCAATGCTTTACCATGCATACAATGCTCTAGTTCAATGTGATACTATGCATTATATCAATACCATACAATGCTTTGGAGCAATGCTATATTTTGATTGTCATTCATGCTTTAGGTCAATGTTTTATCTTTGACTCATCATATTAGTGACTTTGAGGTGACTTTACAATGATTTTGAAATAAAGGTTCATGAGCTCTTAGGAGGTACGCCAATACAATGGTCAATGGTGGTGCACAGATCATGACAAATGCACTCAAGAGAGAAAAAAATACTCAAGAATTCTCTTTGTTGCAAGGTGGGAAGAAGGGAAAACACATGAAGTAAGTAATAGCTCATTGCAATGATATAAATTTAGCTCCCAAACTATGCAATACATGATGACTTCATCTTTCCTTTATTTATCTTGTTTAAATCATTTTCTTTTCCCCAATGATAGTTCTTATCATCATCATAGTAAAGTCTAAAGTTTTCACTGCAATATATAATTATCATCAATATCAGTCTGACAGACACGGGTTGTCTCTGATTAGACCAAGGCACCATGTTGAAATTTGACCAAGGCTGCATTCATCTATTCGTTGATTAGAACATCTTTGTATGGGAATGTTGGCCGCATCATAGTTGGACACAGATCATGATCCATCCATGCATCATGAGTTTATAATGTAGGCTTAGAGGAAATACAAAGTGCATTTGTGGGATACGTCCTTCCTTCTATGAAGACTGTATGCAAACCTTATTCCAACTTTAGTAATATGTTAGGGCACAACACGACTGTGTTCAGGGAGACACGGGCCCTGCATCATCTTTTGATTATTTAATTCCAATAATTCAGAACACGATATTCACGTACGAATGACACAAACTGTGTTTTGTATCGATGCAGATAGTGTTTCATGGTCGATGTGCTTTAAGGTTTCGTTTTGTATGCGCGAGCTGTGTCCGAGTGGAATATGGTTCGTGTTATGACCTCCAAGGTTGACATGACGACTAGGGTTTTACCCTACGGATGGGGCCCATATTCAAGGTGGACGTGGTCCGCGTCCGACCACTCAAGCCGTGCCATTTTTACTTTTCGATGATTAAATCTAAGTTATTTATATAGAATTATGCATGTTATTCCATCCAAATTAACATAATATTCAGGAACTATCGGAGACTAAAAAAATGTATAATATTGTAAAAACTATTATATTCCTAGCATGCATCAAATTACAAAGCGTTTATATCTAAAGGATGTAGATGTCTATTTTCGTTGGGTTATTCGTTCTTCGCATTCTAAAAGTCATTGCCTTCGTTCCCCCAAAATCTACACTGCTATCGATCTCTTTCATGTTCTTCTAATGAAGTTTTGGTATAAGAAATGAAGGAAGAGGGAGAGAGAGAAATCTAAAACATGAGTGATAGGTATGAGGTTCTTAGAGAGAGAGAGAGAAAGAGAGAGAGAGTTTCTTTGTGACGGCTCACAGAAATAATGACTGTCAGGTTCTCCTTCGTACCTTAGTGGTCTATTTGCAGGAAATTCCTAAGACTTCTTCTAAGTTTAATCCAAATTAAAATCTATTAGTTAATTCAACTTAGAGTTCAATTCAATAAAATATTATTATTTATTTTAGTCGGTGTTCAACCATCCGTTAACTCCAAAATTGATTGTGTTCGCATTGGACACAATCCATTTGGACCTTGTGTTAACCCAAGTGGTACATTAGAGTTTGATTCTTTGTATATTAAAAAAGTTTTTATTATAATTAACGTATAATTTGAGACGAATTATATTAATCAAGAAAAATAATTGAACGACAATGGAAAACATATTCCATTAATGCATGGAGATGTTAAAGTTATTTATTATCATTAAATGATATGCATCTCTGGCGTCTATTCATCACTCTTAACATTTTCTTATCATCTATTTTTGTGGTAGCCCTATAACTGAGGTAAAAAGCAGAAGTGCAGAATGCTATTTTTTTCTTTTATTAAATTGACGACTTCAAATTTGAGCCGCTGGATACAGTCATGTTAATCAACTTTATAAACATTTTTTTTTCCCTATCAATGGCACTGATTCTCTTTTTACCGTCTTTGTCACCAATTACCATCTGCTCAAATAAATGGCAGGGCCGGAAAGAAGGTGCAAGTCTCATTGATAGCTAGTCATACGTACAGGTACATATATCTAAATCTACATTGAGTTGGCCATGTGCCTTATGGCCCTGATCTGATCATCTCACCTTTTTTTACCACACTTGTTCCGGCAGGGTCACTTATGGCGTGCAATTGATTTGGCAGATGTCTCTTACGCACTCTTCCATATATAATATTTTTGTTTTTTAAATAAAAGAAAAGAAATTATCTATTACAAAATCAAGCAGAATAGTCCTTATATCTCTATATATCAAAAAGCTTCCTCGGTGGAAGATCTCTCGATGTTAGCCAAGAGAAAAAAAAAAACACCACCATGTTCACTCTTCCATAACATAGGCCCACAGTATAAATGGCACAAATTGTGAATTTAAAAATATTTAGGTCAATGTTTCATTTACCATTTATTTATTTTTTAATTATCACGAAGTTTTCTTTATAATAAAAAAATCACTAATCATTGTTCTCATTAAAATCTTTAATTCAATGTGGTCGGATATAACCCAACCGTAGCCTTCGCCTACGCATTTGGCCCCTCTTCAGGAATCATAAAATCACGAGTTATTTAATATTTTGGTTAAAAGAAAATGTTCACGATTTAAGAAAAAAAAAGTATATATAACATGCAATATATAGGTTGAAAAACCTAATGAGATAGTTATACCAAACACTTGTTTTTCTATTAAAAGATTAAATAATTCATGTGTATAAATGTGTGTTGCTTTTTAAAACAATGAGTAATGAATATGTTGTACATGATGATTCTATAACATGCCCACTTACATAATAGTCAATTGAGAATATGGCAAAAAAAGGGATAACAATTTATGAAAAAAACTTTCTACCAGATCAAATTTGGTGGGATTCAGATTTCTTAAAACTCAAACTCGATCAGACTGAAGAATTAAGTGTGATTAGGTGAAGACTCAACCTCACCAATATATTATAGTCAAGTTCATTAAACTAGCTAGATCAAATTTGGAATAGTATACATGCCACCAACACGGATTGCTTTATCATTAATGTATCTTCTGTCAAGGACACCAACATGGACTCATGTACACGGCTTACACTAAAAGAGAGCAATTGGAAGATCATTAATCAATTCGGTTGATTAGGATCCTCAACTTAGGTGCTAATTGGTAATATATTTTGTGGTGGTTAATTCATGGTCCCTTTAATAATAAATATTATTTTGCTGGGGAAGCTCATGTTCACATTCCTTGGAGGTTGATGGTCGGGTTGGCCAACCAACATATATGATAATTGGCATGTAACCATGAATTGATCCATATTTATGAGAGGTAAACAACATATATAACATAATGATATATACATGAGTTTTGTTAGATCACAGACTAACATATATGATAAGTGGCATGTAACCATGAATTGATCAATATTTATCCAGAGGTCAACAGCATATATAACATAATGATACATGAGTTTTGTTAGATCGCACACGAAGAAAAGATAGCCGAAATTCAACATTTTTGTTAGTTGAACTACATTCTCGACCAACATAAAAAGTTTATTTAGGCTTAAAGAATTATAAACAGAATAATCTCAACCTCCCCTAGAGAGACTCAACATGAATTCTCTACACCCTCGCTCGAGCTCGCCAGCAAATGCCGATCCAGGTCGTCCTAGATGAGACATAAATTATGTTGCAGATATGAGACAATAGAGATAAGTTCACATCAGAAGAAGACACAAAATTTATGAGGTTCACTTTTAATTAGGCTACGTCTTCAGACGGCGATGGTGACTGAGTATTTTTTATAAAAAAATAATAGATGATTACAATATTCTTAATAATTCAAATATAGAAAATTTATATAGAGATTTTTAATACAAAATAGAAAATTTAGAATTATCTAGGTTTCGAGGGCGGGCCCTATATGGGACCCGTATGAGAAATAAGAAATAGGAAATCGAGATCTCCGTATAGAACGGATGACGAAAGTCGTCTCAATTGTTCAAGTTGTTGTGATGCATAAGGAATCATATAAGAATTTATCACTGAGTTAAGATTTAAGACATCATCAATAAATCATGTTGAATAATACATACGAGAGAGTTAGAAATTTCAATGCTCCTTTGATGATATTTTTTTTGAAATTATATTTGTCTCCTATTCATAATTTATTGAATGCTAAACTTCTACATGAGAAAATTTTAAATCTTAAAGATAAACATAACAAATTCAAAATAAATAAAAGAATAAGCCTTAACCAATTAGGCTAAAGATTAAATTTCGATAAGAATTCTAGTCAAATTTTAATAGGTTTTAATATTATTTGCTCTTTAAGGTGCGCAACACAAACTATATATTGAAAGGCTATATACATATAGTAGTTAGTATTAGTAGTATTTGCTAAATGTATTATACATGATTTAATTTATATATTATCCCTTCAACTCACATAACATCATTTTCATATAGAAGGTGCCGGAGGCTTAATATTTGATTACCATAACTTCACTTTACTTAGAGGAACAATGAACCCACGACAAAAACTTAACCTCTAATTGCCAATAGTATATTTTTTTTAATTAACAGATTGAACTCTGATAAAACGGTTACAAGATCTTAATTAGTATGCTTTTTTGCAGGAGGATAATATATAAGAGAATCTAGTGTACTTCTCGATCATAATTTTTATTTGAAAAAAAAAGAAAAGAAAATGATATGTATGTACATTTCCTGATTTCCACGCATCATGTATGCATCTGGACATGTCACGTATTTGTATTTTTGTTCTCCATTTCTTTATCTTTCTCCATCGTTGAACATGAAATTAAAAGAATATCCAATATCGTGATACTTAACTTAGAATTCAAGTTAGTGCATATATATATATATATGTTAGCTTTTTTTGGCGTCCACTCGAGCTGTTGATAAATGTCTGTACCAAGTTCTTAGGCGTATTTGAGGCCTGGCTCCTTATGCTATCGAAAAAGAAATGATAGTTGTTTATTATTCCTATTCTTAGCTTCACAATTTTAATTAATACACATTGACGTCATCAATAATTAATTGATTTATATGAAAAAAATATAACTAGAGGGGAAAAAATGTATAATGAAATGATATGTTGTCATCCACCCAAAAAAGAAAAAACGTAAATTGTCATATTCTACAAGCTAATTCAACATGTATTTGTGAATTATTAATTGCTCAAACCACTTATTTTTTTCGATTATAAAGAAAAATCTATAGTGGAATATGGAAAATTGAAAATAAAAAGTATATACTCACATAAATGAAAATCAAACTCAGTTTTTTTTGTGAAATATTGCACCACACTTTTATTTTTTTTTTGTTTAGTTACTTAATGATTATTTACGATAAAAATCTATAATTAAATATTTAGAATCATTATGAAAATTCGACAAAATAAAATATTTGTTCGAGTCAAAAAGTATATATATATATATATATATATATATATAATTAATTAAGTTTTATAGAGAGAAAAATATTAGTGTGCATACATAATTAAATACATTCAGTGGATGAAGATATGTGAGATTCATATTTTTATTTTTGAATATTTTTTTTTGAGCTCCACATATCTTTATTGAGTATAATTGAGGGCCAAAGAGATGATGTATGTGGTGTTGAAGGCTCAGAAAAGATCAATTTCAAATAAGAAAAAAAAAGAAAGAAAAGGAAATGCTTGTTGGATTATGTATAATTTCCACGCATCGTGTTCGTGTATGCTTTTGGACATGTCGTAAATTTGTATTTTTGTTCTCCATTTCCTTGTCCTTCTCTCTCTCTCTCTCTCTCTCTCTCTCTCTGAGAACATGTATGGAATATCATGGTTCATAATATTTAAGTTAATGCATACTGGTATATTTTTAATGAGTTTGGTAGCTAGCGTAGTGAAGCCTGCCAACTAGTGAAAATAAAGTTAAATATGTGAAAGTTGACAAATATGTGTGTGTGTGTAGCCAGCTGGGACGTGTAAATCAACTTGGCATATGTTAGCTTTCTTTGGCGTCAAATGTTTGAATGGCTGCTTCTTGTTTGTTTTTCTTTGTTCTTAATTATCTTCAAATTTTAATTCACATACTTATTGAAGCCATGATTAATTAGTTAATTATGTAAGAACATTACAAAAGCAAGTTTATCAAATTTTCTAAATCTTTACTATCTATTTTGTAGAATCTTATCATAATTAACCCTCTTTCAATCGTACCATATGTACATAAGATCTTCACATGATCTTAAAAACCTTCATCAAAGTGAAAAAAAATATAATAGATGTAGAACGAAAGGTACGTTTTTATGTATAATAGATGTATATGTGTGTATATATATCAAATTAGCCAGCGGGTTTTTTCGGACGCCTCTGGATTGTTTTCCACAACTGTCATTATTATATAGTTAATTCTTTCACGTTCTTCACCTTAAATTGAAATTGAACTAGTTAAAAAAAAAGTAGTAATATATTGACTACCAGGATCTACACAAGAGAAAGAATTTTAGACGTTGTCAATTGTCATATTCTATTATCTATGTACTTTTAATATACCCCTCAGGGTCTTCAAGATTTTTTGTATCAGGATATTTCTAAATCCTTTATTAATAGATAAGTTATCTTTCTTCAAAAAAGAAAAACAATTTTTCAACGAATCAACAGCCTAGTGATTATTCCGGAGTGAGAGATCTTATTATTAAGTTTTTCAGTTGTTTTAAATTTTTTACATTCTTCGTATATATATTAGTTAAGTTTGTATTGATTAGTCAAGTATTAATATATAGAGTTCATATTGAAAATAATATGTATTTTTAGATGTAGACATCCATGATCATGACTCTTTTTAACGTGTAATAGCAGATACAATTAAAGTAACGAGTTAATTATTAAATTTAATAAAAATATTTACAAATATAGCATTTGAATTAGTCGATAAATATAAAATAATTAAAAAGAATATAGATAATTATTTAAGCAGTTCAAATTCTTTTATGTATCCTAAATCAAATAACTCATCCTTATTTTAACTATCTTCATATTAGAAAAATGATAATAAAATAAATAGTTAATTAAAATATTTATAAATTTATAAACAATAGTAGATAATAAATGAGCACATCAAATAAAGAATAAATGTATCACATAAATATGATAATTAATAATTAAATATTTTAAAGATAAAATATGAAAATAAATTTTAATATGGTCTAAGTATTTTAAAATGTTGAATTCTAAATACTTATCACTATTAATAATTTTACGTATCAAATATTTTAAATAATGTAATGACTTAGTTAACATACTACATATAATTGTAAATTATACTTTAAAAGTATGTTAAACAATGTTTAGGTTGAAAGACACAAATCATTATCGACATCAAGAAATCAAATGAAACTGGGCTCCCACTTTTATGGTGTGTTTGGATTGAGAGTAATGGAGGGTAATGAAGGGAAGGATAATAATTAATTCTGTTTGGATTAATTTTTTGAAAGGAAAAGTTAAAAATTAACCTTTTTTCTCTCTTAACTAACTAAAAATTATTACCCCAAATTGAAATTGAACGGAGGATAAAGAATTCTACCCTTCATTCCCTTCCCTCCTCTTATCTTCCCCTCCCCTCCCTTCACTTCCCCCCTCTTATATCCAAACATACCCTTAGCTAATTTTAATTTTAATATCATTATTTTCTAAATTAAGTTTTATATCTGTTATTATTTTCTAAATGGAACTGGACGCATTCTTCTTTGAAGTAGTAAGACATTTATATCATCATCTATTTCTTTTCCTTCCAATTTTCAACAATAAGATCTGCAAACAACTTGATATTTTCTAAATAAACAGTAAAATGATGCTGTTGATGTATATTTTAGGCTTTAACCGTCCGACTTAAACAAACCCATTAACATTTATCAATTTTATCTAATGTATATATTAAGAAAGTCTAATATACATTTTAAAAAAGTCAATTGTTTTATCTAATTTTATATAATGTGGTAGATTATACATAAAAAAGTCAAACTTTCATATTTATTTTGGATGCAGTCTAATTCTTTTCTATCTATAAAGATCATAAACTTCTAAATTGATTGAAATATTAGTCTAAACGATAATTTTGTTGGAAACAAAATAAATATTGATTCGGTATTTATCTGGGGATGATGTGAACAAATGAATGGCACCACCAACTTCTAAATTTTAAAAATATTAATTAGTATTTTGTTATTTTATTTTATATGACTCTAACATTATATAAAATTGAAAATTAGACTATATATCTAAACTGATATTAATATTAGATGTAACGAGTTAATAAGATATGAAGTTGATAACATGACATTAATAATTATATCTGTCATATGTGACACAACTAATTAAACAGTTGGTGATTCTTTAGAAAAATAAAAATAAAAATAAAATTCAAACTAAATTTGCGAAGAAAGTAAAAGTTTAGTTTTTTTTATAAAATTTACCTTAATAAAATTAAGTAATATAAGAGGCGATATTTTTATATTATTTGATAATATTATATTAAATTACTTGATATTGCGATATTACCTTGTCAATTTAGTTTAATTTGTAAATAATTTAAATTATCTGATAGTGTAGATATTTGTGAAGTTGTAATCCAAATTATCCGTACAATCTAGATTGTGGCAATATGTTATATTTTTTTCACATTCAGATTTTATTCAACTAAACAATAAAATATAATATTTTATTAATAGTATAATTATTATTATTAATCACTACTAAATTTTATCATTATTTTAATATTAGTAAGATTAATTAAATTAAAATATATTATTAATACATTATAAACAATAAATATTTTATTAGTAGTTATTTTAATATAATTAGAATATGATATTTGTAATATTATCATTTTTAGATAGAAATATATTACTTATTTTATGAATTTATTTGTTTGATGTATAAATTTTATAAATTAGAAAATATGTTTGTGATTCGAGTTCATGAAATTTTATTAAAATTTATATAAAATTTCAAACTTCACTATATTTTGGTAAGAGTTATATATTCTTTATTAACTTTTTGAGTTATTTTCTTAAACCTCCATCAAACTATCACAAAATTTTAGATATAATTTTGAACTACAAAATCGAGCAAAAGTAGGTGTAATTTTTTTTCGATTGGATAGTTAGATCCAACCATCTAATTTTTTATTTTTATTTTATAATTTATTAAATAACAATTTTTCCATTTCAAATTTGAAAAAAAAAAGAAGTATCCCTCCCACCTTCATTCGTTGTTGTATGAGTTACCCAATCTTTGTCATGCGTGTAAATGTTATATCTATTCTCACTTCATCTTCATCAATATAGAATACATATTTATAGATGTACAATTGTAACTGGATGTGTATCATATGTAACTACTAGATAATATTCTTGGTGTGTTGCTAATTGAAGATAAATATGCTATCTCTTGGAGGTTACAAGGATATGCTCTAACAATCACCCACAAACTAAAAAGGGCATTTACGAACTCATAGTTTGTCCCTTAAGAGCTAAAATTGAGCATCACTACGTGGTTTGGTCATAATTCAGCCACGTTATCCTTGGAAGATGTGAACCAAACACACATGCGCTTGTGAGCAACTTTATCTCGCACAAAATGATAATTAACTTCAACATGATTTGTGCGTGCATGGAAGTTGGGATTAGCTGTGAGGTATGTCACGCCGAGGTTGTCACACCACATAATTGGAATAGAGAGAGAGAGAGTGTGTGAACATGGAGGTCTCCAAGTAGAGAGCATAGCCAAATTACCTCCGTCGTGGCATCCATAGAACTTTGTTATGATTCTATGGAAGAACGTGAGACAATTCATTACTTGCGAGCAAACCAAGAAACCAAATTTGAACCAAAGAAAATGGTACCCACCAATTGACTTGCGCTCGGTGGTTGTACTAGCCCAATCAACATTAGATAATGTATGAATGGAATCACATGGAGCAGCTGTACACACAAAATCATGTGATTTAGTGTTGTTGAGATATCGAAGAATACACTTAACATTTTGCCAGTGGACCTCAAATGGTTGATGCAAGAATTGACTCACATAGTGTACAACAAATGCGACATCCGAACGAGTTAGAGTGACATATTGTAGTTTTTCCACAACATGATGATAAAGCTAAGTGTTTGAACATGCCGAAGTAGTGAGTTGCACAACAATGTTAGAGGGAACTAGTGACTGAACTACTTTGGAGGATTGCATATTAGTAGTGCACAATAAGACCATAATGTACTTTCGTTGAGACAAAAAGAGACTTCAATCCGCCTAGTACAAGACCTCAATGCCCAAAAAATATGAGTATGCCAATGTCCCTAACAACAAATAAAGTCCTAAGATGCCACACAACGTCCTCAACGAGGGAGTTATTATCACTCCTAGTGATGACTAAAACATCTACATATACAAGAGTGTATAATAAGCCATAATCAATCTTCAAAACAAAAAAAGAAGAATCAACCATTGATGACCGAAAACCAAAACAAAAAAAGTCTGATGTAGCTTGTGGAACCAAGATCGTGGGGCCTTTTTGAGGCCATAAAGTGATTTGTGCAAGTGGCACATATTTGTCAGTGTGCTCATCATCAAGGAAACCTAATGGTTGTTCCATGAAAATAGTCTCCTTGAGATCACCATGAAGAAATGCATTATTGATGTTTAGTTGGTGCAATGACCATCTTCGTGAAACAATAATGGAAAGGACCATGCAAATAGTTGTTGGTTTGATAACCGGGCTAAAGATATCAAAGTAGTCAACACCAGCTTGTTGGTGAAAGCCCTTCGCAACAAGTTTGGCCTTATGTCTTTCAATCAATATATCATGATTATTTTTCACGTTGTCACTTTCATCAAATAACAAACTTAGCAGTAGACTAAGGGACCGAGGTCCAAGTACCATTGGCAAGTAAGGCGTTAATAGTTCAGCTGTCATCGCATTGTGCCACTGAGGGGATTTTTGTCGTAGTGAAAGAGAGAATAGGGTCATCATGAGTGTTTGAGGTAGCAAGTAGTGCTTTGGAGGATTTAAGACCAACCATGTGGCAATAATTAACACATTCACAACATTTCATGGGAGATGAAGGACAATTCAAGGCTACCGGTGGTGTTGCAAATGACGGAATTGTGGGTGGTAATGAGGGCACAACAGAGGGCAATGGGGGATGAACTACCTGTGGGAGGTGGGAGCTAAAACCATATTGAAGGAACAGTGAGCCAGGGAGAGGAGGGACATGCACTGAGAATGGTGACTAATTTGCGATGAGGGAGACATAAAACAGAATGATGTTTCATCGAAAGCAACATGGCACACAATAAGAGATACATTGTGATGCTTTATCAAGGCAGTGATATCCATGATAGCCTGATGGGTATCCGAGAAACACGCATTTAGACAAGTGAAATGAAAAAGATATGATGATTATAAAGACAAAGGTAAGGAAAAGCAGCATAGTTGAACACCTTAAGAAAGTCATAGTCTGGTGTGAAGTGATAAGGATTGGAAAGGAGATTTATTGGTGAGGGTAGGAGTTGGTAGGCAGTTGATCAAGTAGACAACGATGTCAACAACATAGTGCAAGAACTAGTGTGATACTAATAAGCGAGTTAGAAGTGTTAAGACGATTTCAATAATGTGATGAATTTTATGTTCTCCTAATCCAAGTTGTTCATGTGCGTATGGACACGATTGATAATGTTTAATTACAAGATTTTCAAAAATAGGTCTTAGAGCTTGGTGCTCGCCTCCACCATCCGATTGAAAAGATAAAATTTGTAGAATGAAATTGATGCTCAACCATTTTATTAAAGTGCATAAAACATGAGAACCCATCTGACTTCTTTTTCATTGGATACAACCAAGTGCACTTGGAGAAGTCATCTAGAAAGGAAATAAAATACCGATGTCCTTCAGAATAAATGATGGGGGCAGACCTCCATACATCACTATGTACTAATGCAAAGGGAGAAGCACTACTGCGGGAGCGTTGGAGGTAAAGGAAGTTTGGCTGCTTTATCAAGCTTGTAGGCTTCACAAACTAACAATGTTGAAGAATCGGAACAAAGATTAAGTGTGTGTAGGAGATGATTCATAAGACAATGGTGTGGATGACCTAGTCGGGTGTTCTAGGGTTGAGAAGGTTGACAGACGAGAGCGCTCGAATGAGTTTGCGATGTGGGCTTGGTGCAGAGATGGTAGATACCATCTTTAGACTTCCTTGAAGGAGGACCTTGTGGTTGGTTTGATACTTAACAAAAAAAATAAGATGAAACTCAAAAAAGCCTTTGTTGTCACACATAAATTTATTTATAGAGAGTAGAAACCGAGATATATGTGGGACATGAAGAACATTAGATAGATTTAATGGGTGAGAGGAAGAAATTGAGGAATAACCAGTGTTCGCAATATGTAGTAGCTTACCATCACCCTTGACCCTGATATGGCTTGGTACTCTGTAGTGTTTGAAGGTTATTTGTGACATGATGAGTTGCACCTGAGTTAGACACCCATTCAGAATAAGTTACAAATTTAGAGATATTTTCGAAAGTAGGAAGCAATGCAGGATGAGTAGAGGTCGAATAAATTTGAGGCGAATCATAACTCGCTGGATGTGGGGGGGAGTGTTAAGGCACCATGGCGGGAGGTCGACAATAATAATAGTTAGACATGTTGTGACCATATAGGCCACACACAAGGCAAGCACGATGATCATGCTGACTACGAGACCATCCATGTCCACATCCCCGCCCGCCCATTGTCTATATGTGTGTGTGTGTGTGTGTGAATGGATGATCGTATACAGGGACAGACCCAGGAGGAAAGATAGAGAGGGCCAAAAA
>LTAE01003589.1:36897-58837 GCA_001647135.1 Pontederia paniculata
GGCCGAGACCCCTCTCGGGGTATATGTGGGTCCGCCCCTTATCATATATGTTTCGTATGACAATCAATACTATTTATTGGTCTTACAAAGATAAATATCGTCATTTCAATTATTGCATAATTTTTTTATTATTTGTTAAAGATGTTTCAAATTTAATTTGTGGTGCTCGAATCATTTGATCCTTGTAAATGTGTTGCCATAAGTAGCTGATGGTGGGGAGCAATCCAGCAGTGAATCAAATTAAGTTTGATTTCAATGGAATAGCAAATTTAACTTTAAAAAGGATAAGAGAATCAAAGATTATAATCATGTATTAATAGTATAATTTTTTTTATCCCAACATAAATTCTATTTCTGTTCAATAAAGATAGAGAGATTGGATTGTGCATCGAACTCCACACTATCCATAAATTGACACACGGTCGATCATCGGAATAATCCAATGACCTTAAGAAAAATTGTGATTGTGAATTTCGTAACACTTTGATTTCATTATCTGATTATTTGTTATTATAATCACGATCAAAACTATCATATTTATCTTTGTATTGGCCAATGATCAATCATAAACTTGATTATAGTAAATGATGCAATGCACTGTCCTCACATTTTTTTTTTGGATTAAAAATCTTCCATGTGATCTTACTTCGAGCCCATAGTTAAGTATTCAAGAATGGAGTCTTTGATTAATAGGATGCCGGTAGGTGAAGCTTAAGAACTAAACTAATTGAGTTGATGGGATTATTAATTGCCACAAAAACGACTTTTGATGTCACAATTACACCTATTTTATTATAAGTACTCGTTTCTGTTATTTTAGACAACAACCCGTTTAATGAAAAGATACCCTATTATTTTTTATTGGACAAAGTAGACATCATCTTTTAAAAGGTTAAGACGGTAAGGGAAGTCACGAAGCGTCCGGCATCTCTACATCTCGTGTGGAACATCATTTGTTATTATCCGATTAATTTAATAGTATTTTAATCTTTATAGTCAAATAATTCCAAGAAAAATTAATTAATATGTTTATTTCATTATTACAATTTTCATCTTTATGTATCACTTTTAGAGTGTCGATTGATTATTAGCATATTTTTTCTAGTTAGGTAATTAATTAGTTTGATCTATATATCAATTCTCAAATGAATTAATGAATCATGCTTTGTATGAGAGTTTATTGTTAACAAATTATTTCTCAATGACATCGCATATATCAAACTGCCTGTCGATCAATCAATGCACGATTTTAAAAGGTCGCGGATCCATCGCCACCTCTCATAATTCTATCAAGTAATCAACCTTTTAGTTTGTTCCACATGTACCGAATAATTCTAGCACTCGGTGCATTTCCAAGCACTCCACACATGACAAGTGACAACTATTCATTAGTGAACTTCTCTACCATTTTAAAATATTAGATAGTTTAGGTGACGTTTTTAAAAGTTTAAGCTAGCAAGTGATAGTAGAATTCTTTTATATAACTTCAACTTGTATATATGTTTAGTTTGATGGAATAATTGTCTCTTTGCCATATATATATATATATATATATATATTATATATTTGGTTTGATGGAATAATTGTCTCTTTGCGATATATATATATATATATATATATATATATGCTTTTGTATCGTAATTTATATTTATGTTTACAAGTCATCAACGCATGGCACACCTCGCAAGAACTCGATGCCTCTTTCTCTCACACATGACGCCAACAACTTTGAATTGTGGGATTTTGGCAAACAACAAGGATCTCCTTGCCGTGTGGGCCTAATAGATAGGATCATTCTTTTTGGTGTGAGTTGGTGTTTGTGTCCCCATTTACTATTACTATTATTTAGGGTTTAGGAAGTAGGAGAGAAAGGGCAATCATAGTTTCTAATTTTGTTTCCAAACAAGTTCATAAATCTTATATCACAGTATTATGAAGATTACTAGTTTCCTATTAAAGAGAAGATTCAAATCTCATTGTTTTATTTTGAGTGATTTTTTTATCCCGAAATTTTCAACTCTTAACACTATGGAATTCAACAAACCAACCCTTCATTCATAGCTGGTAATTACCACTAGTTAGGGAGAAGTGAGTGATCCATGGACCCTCCGCCCCTCTCTCTTTTATGTGGTAGTCCCCTCCACTCCATTATAACACTAGCTCCTTTTTTCACGCGTGACTTGGACCTAGAAACACCATTCTTATTTTTTTTCTTTTTGAACTAATAATCAGATATATTAATTTATAGAAAGTTGATATAGGTGTTTCCCTCCCAATAATTTTTGTAGATTACTGATAATCTGAACTTAAAATTATTTGTGCCCACTAAATTATCATGTTTACTTATTTTAATTCGTAGGCAATATAGATTGCCTAGCAATGCAGATTACCTATGAAGTAGTAATCCACATTACCTATGAGAGGAGTGTCTATCCAGATTATCAGTCAAGTGGTAATCTTATTTATGTTAGTTTTCCTATTTGCCCTTTTAAATCTTTCATAAATAAAACATAACACAATAATAAATCATTATATAATAATAACAACAACACAAATATTATTATTATTACTATTATTATTATAAAATTAATCACCATAATAAATATTATTTAAATAATAATATATTATGATCATATTATGAATTAAAATATAGCACTAATTATTATTTATAAGTATTATTAATTAGACTAATATTTTTAAATTATTATTAATTATAAAGTTTATTTTATTATTATTTAATTTGAAGGGTATTAATTACTTAAATTCATTAATTTGTGAGTTTATAGTTTAAGTTGATAAATTTTAATTCGATAATACAAAATTTTTAACTTAATAATATTTATGAAGCGTATTTTGATAAAATGATGTATATTATTTAGTAATTATTTATATAAGTAAATATGATAATATGAATTACCACTTGCATTACTTACATATAGTAAACAAAGTAATGCACATTAATAATAATTTAATAGGTGGTAATCTTTCTATAGATTACTAGTTAATGTTAAAAGGTAATATAATAAACGCCTCCTTAATCTCTTATATAATCGTTTGTGCATTATAATTGCTCGAATAATTGGGTCGTCCGTTCCATTCGAAGGTGAATCTCGTAAATTTACAGTTTTAAAAATATAGCCCAATTAAAAATAAATATTATAAATTTTGTGTGTTTTTTTTATATTGCGATATTATCTCTCTTTTCTCGTATTCCCAACACCAACTAACTTCTTGTAAATCTAGGAATTACTTCGTTCCACATTCTTTCTTTCTTCTTTATATCTTACTACCGTATTTCATAATGGATATGCATTAATTGGACTGAACCCGGTAACAATTGAAAAGGCTATAAACAACAATCCTATCACAACATCCAACAATAGTTTGTTCAAAGAATCCATTCTCAATATATTGAATCATCATTATGGTTAATAACGTGAGATAACGGATTGAGTTGCACATCGTAGTCCTTCCGAGTTTAGATTTGATATTATTGGAAGATTAGTTACCTTAAATGAATTAGTTAAATTTTAGTAGCCATGTAATTATGGCCCAATTGTGACCAATCTAGTCTTTGTACATGCATAAATATTATAGAATAACATAAAAATATTGGAAAAAAGAATTAATTCTTAAGCTATGTTTGACTGACAAATTTTGAATCTTTAGGATTACGAATAGAACTTTGACTCAGTTAAAAATCTATTTTAAATATTTGAAAAATATTTTTAAATTAACATTTAAATTTTAGAGAGTGATACTATAGGTTACTTCTACATAGAGTTTAGAGATTGAATATTTATTCCTAATAAATTATTTTATTTTCATCTATTTTTTTCAAAATATCATATTACATATGTTGTTTTTTTTAAATATTTCACATGTCTATTTTTTATGATAATAGACACTACTTTATAGTTCTTCATTTACAATTTTCTTAAAATAAATCAATATTAAAAAATAGTTGTTAAGAAAATATCCATATAAATAAGAATGTGAATTATGTCATTTTATAGTTATTAATTAGTTCAATCATTATACTTATTAATTTTTTATTAAATTTAATAACCTCATTAATATATAATCACTATCCACTTAATAACTAATTATCTGCTACTCACTTCAATATTGCCAAGGAGAGCCCAACCAAGTTTAATTATATAATCATATAAAATTGACGAGAGCTAATAGACTTGTATTTGATTTTTTAACTCATCAATTTTATCAATAAAAATTATTTACCTAATTTCGAATTAGTTAGACTTTAATATCTCTTAATATCAAAAGTTTTGAACGAATATCCAATAAAAATTAAAAAAAAATGAATTCAATACTTATCAATTTATTTGATAAGATTTATTTTTTTACGCTCATTCAAATATTGAATTAACCAACTAATATATGGTCTTGGTGAATGAATTCCTTTTTATAAGAAAAAAAATGAATCTTATTTTAGAATTTGACTTTGAAAAAATTATCAGTTTAGAAAAAAATGAGTTCAAAATTCGAACGAACTCATTAAGGAATAATGATAAATGTGCATATCAGATGACAGATATACACAATTTTAAGAAAGAGTCGGATAAATACTTGGCATAAATGAATTTGCAAAACAGTAAATAATAATAATAATAATAATAATAATAATAATAATAATAATAATAATAATAATAATAATAAAGCGGCGCGGCCTCTGCGAGCCCGACCCAAGACCCGGCGGTTCGGTTCACCCGGTTCGAGCAAACGGACCACCGCTTACGTGGGAGGTGGCGGGGTGGAAAGGGTACACTTGGTAAATGACTGAATCGTCCCTAGTGATTTGGAATAATGACCGGGTTATGATTCTTGTGACATTTTAACGTCGCCTCGTATATACGCCACCGACGCCTCCAAAACGATCGCTATAAATTCTTTGTTTTTTCTTTTATCTCCCAATTTCTATTTTGTTTTTTTTTTCGTGCCTTCGTTTTCTTCGGATTGGAATGTGGTAAAGAGGCCGAGAAGTCTGAGACATCCGCCTTCCTCTTTCCTCCCCTCTTCTCTCCTTCGTCTGCGGCCTTGCCTTCCAACTCGGGGCTTTGATCTCGCCGCAGAATCCCGTTGCCTGAACCGTTCCGAGGGCGTCCCCTGATCGAATCCGCCCAAAAGCTGCGTTTTCCGGCGCTCTTGATACTTTTTTTTGTGGGAGGGAATTAGTTTGTTGCAGCAATGGCTGCTGGTTTCTGATTCGGCTAAATTGTGCGGTTGTGGGAGGACGGAAAAAAAATCCGATCTTTGTGTGTTCCTAACGGTGCGCGAACCAAAAAGGTATCAACTTTGTGCACAAAATCCGGTTTTGATAGGTTCTGGGGGGAAACCAAAGATCGACTTTTGTGGAGGAACCGAAGGTCCTTTGGGTTTCCATTCTCTGTAACAAGCTGCATTGGCGTCAAAATCAGTTCTTCTCTTCATTTCTTCTTTTGATTCGTTTCTAGTCGAAGTAAAAAAAAAAGTCTTTTTTTTTATTTTTGGGTTCTGGGGATCTTAAAGTTTTGATGTGCTGGGGTGCCTAAATTCATGTATGGGGGCCGGAGCTTGTTGGTATCAGAGGATGTGCCGGTCGGAGAGGCCCATGGGATCTGAGTACTTGGAGGAGAAGCACGTCGGTGTGAAGTTTGGCGCCGGAGGAGAGGCGAAGGGCGAGAGGTCGAAGGCTTCGATGGCGGCCAGGTCCAGAATGAAGCTTTGGACGATCCGGGCGACGACGACGGTGCTCCTGTGGACCTGCGTTGTACAGCTCACCGCTCTCGGGGATATGTGGGGGCCGAGGGTCCTGAAAGGTTGGCCCTCCTGCTTCACCCCTTCGGACTCATTGTCGGCGCAGCACGCCGTGGAAGAAGTCTCTCCGGTCGTTCCAAGGATCGTCCTCCCTCCCAAAAGTGAGTCCTTCCGTTCATGTATTAAAACAAAGAGATGCATCTTATTCTGCTTTTCTTTTACCCAATTAGATAAATTTACTCGGGTGATTAATATTTTTCGTTCTGTCTTTATCCTTCCGGATTTTTCGTTGTGTTTCTGTGTTGAATTATTATTGATCACTATGTATTATCCTTTTGGAAGTAGATATCATTTCCCGATGGAATAAAAGAAATTTAGAAGACATATTCTGATGTAGAAGGACAACTTTGTATGCTCTCTGACCTTCAAGATTATTTTTTTCCTGTTACTGTTGAATTAGCCTTTATGTTAAAACTAAATATATTATATATGTGTTTATCTCATGGGACTTCATCGTCCTTTAACTCTGTGTATTGATTGCTGTTGAGTTTGTCCATTAAGAATCGGTGGCTCCATGTGCTTAACTTAAATGGATTTTTTAAGTTTTAAATAAATGATTAGAGGTTATGCTGTCAATTCTGTGGCAGCTACCTCTTCCTTTCTGTTGGTGGTACTCTATTAAGATTGGATGCTTCAAGTTTTGATTTTACTAGGTGCTTCTTTTTCTATCTCTCTGGCCTAGATATGGAATGAAACTAGTATTTTACACTTTCCTAACCATGTCAAGCAATTGATTCTCAGCACTGTTTATTGTGTCCAGGAATCTATAAGAATAATGGGTACCTGATGGTTTCTTGCAATGGTGGGCTTAATCAGATGCGAGCAGCGGTCAGTATTTCAGTATAATTGCATTCACAAATTTGAAGTCATCTGGCTCCATTGATTCTGAGATTTTCTGTTGTGTTTTATTTAGTGTGTAACATGCACATCTTTTTCGTGCTTTACAGATATGTGACATGGTTGCCATTGCAAGATATTTGAATGTGACATTAATTGTACCAGAGTTAGATAAAACATCATTTTGGGCTGATCCAAGGTGAGTTATCTTCCAATTTATTGTTTAAGGTTGGGATGTTCCTCTTAAGTAGCAATACTATTTGTTTTTCTTGCTTTTGGTTGAAGTAAACAATATTTTTCTTTTTGTTACAGTGAGTTCCAAGATATATTTGATGCTGATCATTTTATTGCATCCCTACGAGATGAGGTTCGGATACTGAAGGAACTGCCATCTAAGCTGAAAAAGAAATTTGAGTTGGGGCTGGTGCACTCTATGCCACCTATTAGTTGGTCACACATTTCGTATTACCAAAATCAGGTAACAAGAAAGTGAAAAAAAATGTTGCTACCAAAATATATAATTCATGATACTCAGATGTTTTGTTTCTGGCAATCAGATTCTTCCTTTGATCCAGAAGCACAGGATCTTGCATTTGAATAGAACTGATGCCCGGCTTGCTAATAATGGTCTGCCTTTAGAGATCCAAAAATTGCGGTGCCGAGTAAATTATGCAGCATTGCGATTCACTCCTCAGATTGAAGAATTGGGTAAACGAGTAGTTAAAATTCTGAGGCAGAATGGCCCTTTTGTAGTTCTCCATCTACGATATGAAATGGACATGTTAGCCTTCTCTGGATGTACTCACGGTTGCACAAAGGAGGAGGCAGAGGAATTGACAAGAATGAGGTACAGCAGATTTTCAGTTCCATTATGATATCTTATTGCTATTATCTTCTTCTGTGTATATCTGAATTTATAAAAGTATCGTATTCTCAATATCCTGAATTGCTTGGTCATTATGTGATAGGTATGCATATCCTTGGTGGAAAGAAAAAGTCATTGACTCTGACCTCAAGAGGAAAGATGGTCTCTGTCCTTTGACTCCAGAGGAGACTGCTCTGATTTTGAGGGCTCTGGATATCGACCACAACATCCAAATCTATATTGCAGCTGGAGAAATATACGGTGGACAAAAAAGAATGGCTGCACTTTCTGCTGCTTTTCCTAATGTGGTCAGTTCTTACACTTTATCTGCTCTTGCATTGCAGTTTGTTATTCCTCATCCTCGATTAAATGTCTCGTCATCTGACAGGTAAGAAAAGAAACATTATTAGGACCTTCAGATCTTAGATACTTCCAGAACCATTCATCACAAATGGCGGCATTGGATTACTTGGTTTCTCTGGAAAGCGATATCTTCATTCCTACCTATGATGGCAACATGGCCAAGGTTGTCGAAGGTCATCGCAGGTTTGACAATGTTATCATATCTCTTAAAGCTTCATAGTGTTTATAGTACAGTCAGTAGTTTTGGATTGACATTGCTTGGAACCATTTACTTGTACCTCTACGACCAAAAGTCACTGCATACTTTGATGTAAAGATGAGTACCTCGTGCCAACTTTCATTTTGCTATGTAAACTTTCAGGTATTTGGGGTTCAAGAAGACCATTTTATTGGATAGGAAAAACTTGGTTGAGCTAATAGATCAGTATACAAATGGAACCTTAAGGTGGGATGAATTTTCTTCCTCAGTTAAGGCTGTTCATGCTACTCGCATGGGAAAGCCTGCAAAGAGAGTGGTGATACCCGATAGACCCAAGGAAGAGGACTACTTCTTTGCCAATCCCCAAGAGTGCCTCCGGCAGCGGTCAGACGATACATGGAATATGCGAACTCAGTTTTAACATGCTAGTTCCACATTGCAATTCTTTTTGAGATACGACTGATCGGAATCCATTGATGGGAAAGTACTCCCTGTGAATCGAAATCCTTTGAGGAGGACTCCCGCAATTGGACCGACGAGGTGGACATTTAGCTCCAAAAGAATGATGGAAATAAGAACTCCTTGCATTGCAGCTTTTTACTTGTGCAGCTGCTGAACATACTCAATTTATATGATACTTTAATTCATTATTTTTTTTCTTCAAATAATAGTTGATCCATGTATAGAAGGGGGTGAGTTAGAGAGAGAGAGAGAGGAGGATGGGGAAAGGGGCAGTCCTTTTTCAGGTGATTTCTACTGCATGTACAAGAAAACAAGATATTGAAATAGAAAGATTTTAGTTGTCACTGCCTACCATTTTATTATCTTGCAACAAACAGGTACCTGTCTGTCTGTCTAAATAACAAAATCTAGTTACTGCGAATCTTTTGCAAGTTGAATCTTATTTTACTGTCATTCCCCACACAACCATGAAAAAAAATAAAATAAAGAAACATGTTCATGGGAGGGAGGGGGTTGATCTCTCAGCTAGCTCCACATGTCAAGGCTCAGGTTGAACTGTGTGACCATTGCCTTGATTGGTGCATCCCCCAGCGGTTTTCTAAGGGGATAAGTTTCTAAATTCCAATGCCAAAAAGCATCGATGTAAATTAGTAAATTACACAACATGATCATGTCACGGGGTGAGTTTGACGTGGTGAGCATTGGCGTCTGACATGATGACGTGTCGGTTGGCGATTTGTTTGTACGCTTTGTGTAGGATTTCTGTGGGGACGACCCTGTGCTGCCAGCTGGCGCGGTCGCCTGCTGCCAAAGTCTTGAGTCATTTTTGGAAGCCTCTCCGGCCATGCCGGCGGCCAAGGGTGCAAGATCAACGGTAAAACTTTGTACTCCGAGCTCGAGGATTAACGAGATACAAATTTATGTCCCAAATAAAGAAATACAAGGTATGAACGAAAATTAAGATAAAAACGATAATATATTTTTTTTAAATAAGGAAGCTTTAAGTTTGAATCGTTTGAATATAAAAAATTTCGTTAAAAATCTCATTCATCGTTCTATTCGGAGCGACATAAATTAATCAGACTAATAACTTTCGAATGCTACGAAAAATATATAAGATCCAAATTAAAGTTAGTTCAGTTGATTAGCGGATTGAATTTTATGATTCATTTTCATTACTAAAAAAATAATAATTCTTATAGACTAATACCGTCATATCTTTAAGAAAAAATTGAGTCTACGTAGACAGGAGCAATTCCTTTTCTATATGTGTAAACGAATATAGACATTCGTTGATCAATCTTCTGATAAAACCAAATGACCTTATGAGACGTATTCTTTTAATTAGGCTCATGACCTCTATTTGTAAGCGAAAAAAAAAAGTTAGGTGCAACACAGTTTATTTTATATCATGAGTTGAATATACACGCACTCAAGAACATGCATGGTCGATTAACATTATAATATATATATCGGCCTTAATTGTGAAGACGTCCACTGATAATTAATCTATTTCAAAGCATGGTCAACATGCGCTCTACGACTAGAGAATATATATAGGTACATGCCGCTCTACGACTAGAGAATATATATAGGTACATGTACATAATGATCATGAAATGGAAGAGATGGGTGTGTGCAAGGGGGGGAGTTGTTGAAGTTCTTTAGTGCGATCACATGCCAACGATCAACGATGTGAACTGCAAAATTCCTAAAGTCCACTGCGTACACAATAATTGAAATGGTTTGGTTGGAGGAAGAACTTTGAGTTGTTATGTGCATTAAAAAAGAATACACACACATACACAAAAAAAAGTCTTCTTGCTCTTTTAGGTGCCTCGCCAGCATCCCCAAATTTGTTCTCAACGCCAATTCCTTTTAGCGAAGAAAGAAATCATTCCTTGTTTCCCATGCAACGTGAATTATCCAGCATATATCACCTTTTCATATTGACGTTCCTCCGAGCCTCACGTTAGAGAATTAAGTGCATCCATTCTCTTTTTTAATTATTTTTATCATCATATATTAGTGTGTTTTTCTTCTTTCTGAAATACCTTGCATTGTGAGAAATGGCGTTGTGCATACATTTGATGAGATGGTAAGAAAACAACTAAAGCTATATGCTACAACCTACTAAACTTAGAAAGGCAAGATCTCTTACACTGAAAAGATTAGAAAATAATTGAAATTTCAATTTTATAAAACAACAAAAATAATGTCAATAAAAAACTATATTATAATAGAGATACAAAAGAACTCCACAAAACCTCTTCTATATAAAAGGCAAATGCTAAGAAAAGGATAATGCAAAAGACAGTTATATATGCCCTAGTGGTTTGCAACATGCCATTTTCTTATTAACGTTAAAGTTTCTAGTATATGCTTTCTTTTCCTAACGTTAAAGTTATATATGAGGCGGATGATTTAGAAATAGAGTTGCTCATACAGCAAATGTGTTGTGTCAACTAATCCTCATGACTTTTAATGCACTTGATTGAGTGCTGATGTTGCAATCAAAAGATTGGCATGCCCCTCGTGTTTCTGCAGCTTCAAATCACTTCAATTTTATTGACCTGCGGTGGCCAATTTCATATTTTCTTTGTGTCATTTATTTGCTGCAACCTAGATTTAATTACTTCAAAGTTCAAACACACATCACACCGAAAATATATATAAAAAAAAGAAACGTTGTATTGAAACGATCGAACCGGGCATTCCGGGATCAGTTGAACCGGATGATATGGACAGACCAATGGAGTGGAAAACCGGCAGTTTGAATGGTTGTGATCCATCAACGCCGATAAACTAATTAACCATTTCTTTTCTATATTTTATTAGTTAATCTTAAAGGTCTCTGGTAATAGATTACCGCTCAGTTTAGCAATTTATTCTGATGAATAAAATCAAGAATTATTTATATATATTTCCATATCGTAGAGAAAATAAAAATTAACTTTATCCAGAAGATTTTTCAAAGATCATCCTCCATTCCTTTTTTACCCATCAACATACAAAAGATTTGCTCTCATTAATGAAAAATGATATAACATATTTATTTAAGAAATAATATTTTATTTCTTTCTAGAAGTACCTTTTTTATTTTTATATTTTATTGATAAAATATTTATTTATCAACGAAAAAGAATATCCAAAATAAAATTCCAAAAGTTCTTGAGGGAATTTTAAGGGATGTAGAATTTATAATTGCTTCCGCCCCTATAAAGAAGTTATCAAGATTGGTTCACAAATCACGTTTAGGTCAGTTGTTTGGTGATTATATTGTTTTAATTCATTTTTTGAGCAAATATTCCATTTACTTTCTGTACGATAAAAAAGTATTATTTCCATAATTATATAACAATTGTGCGTTCTACAATGTATGTTTATGCAATCATATAAACCATTAAATTTCATTTGATATATTAAGTTGCCTTTAATTTTACTTAAATATAAAGGAAAATTAACATTATGATATTTGAATTGAGATGATGACTCAAAAATCTCATAAAAAACAACGAAAAAATTAATCGACATTTAAACTATTGGATATACTACATACGTTCTCAAGTTAAAAATCAAATTTAGCAAACGGGCCCGTTGGGTAATTTTTGGGCTTTTAATAGATATGTTAACAATTGCAAATTCGCTTTTTGCATGGGCCGATCCAATCGCTCACAGGCCGAGCCTATCGGCCCATGGACTTTCGATCGCCTTCTCTTTTCTCATTTTTTAAAGGTCGGTTTGACTTAGTTTATATTTATAGGTTGATTTAAAATATATATATATATTTGAATAATAAAAAACTGTATGCTTATAAGTTGTAGCAATAAAATATAAAAAAATAAAGTTCTTCACGCTTATTTTTAAAATAATTGGCTTGTTTTTTAATCTGTTTATTCATATTCTTTTAATATTATTATAACTTCAAAAGTATCTTAATAAATATATATTAGTTACATGTATAAATAAAAAAAATAATAATATTAATAAGTAGTTGGAATGTTTGTTAAAATAAATATTGACTAAGATATCCTTAAAATTATATAATAATAATATTAAAAAAATATAAAAGAATAATATAGTTGATTAAAGTCAACAACTTAATAATAAGCAAAGGAATCTTATTATTTTTTTAACTTATAAATTGTTACCCTATTAACTTATAATTATAAGTTTTCATTTATCAAATATAAAAAATATTTAAAATCAACTTATAAATAATTTTAAATTATTTATAAATTAAGTTAAATAAAATTTTAAAATACTTATTAGTATTAATATATCAAATATCTTTTATCAGCTAAGTCGAACATGCATGTCTCCAATTACAACTAAAAAAAATAATTGAGATATGTGATGACCTGAAATGATAAAAAAATTCAATTTAAATATGTAAGCTAATAGCCAATGGGATCCTAATATATAGTTTTAAATTAATTATGTCATTATGTGCCGAGTCGTTCGTACGTATGAGCATTAAAAAAAGGATTAAGGTACATTATATAAGGAAAAAAATTACCATAGAGTTAAATATTCTCCACCATCAACTTCAAAGTATTCGGGATTTATTTATTAGAACACGTGATGCACGATCATGTTGTTGTATATTGTTCTCCCGAGGTGAATAATATAATTGATTTTTAATTCTTTTTTCTCTCAATTAATATTGTGTAACTGAATTAGATATTGTAATATCAATTACTCCATTCAGTGATGCAGTTAAAAGCTTGAAAAATAAAAAATCTTATGCAAAAAGATCTCCTAAAAATTACAATTTTGGATCAGATTAAAAATTAGCCTTATTTGTTATATAAGTAAATAAAACATGGAATGAATTAGGACTATGGAGCCCAACCCAAACAAAATTTTAGAAAATAAAATAAAATGATATTTTTAATAAATGCTACTCTAATTTTCTCAAATAATATTTATTAATCTATGCACTTTATTATTATTTACTTAAATTATTTTAGTATAGTTGAATGTAAACGTTTTTAAAGTTTAATTTTATTGTTTTTGTGCAGTTTGATTGAACAGTGTCTTTTACTATTCTGATACAATTATGATGACATGTTACTTTGGTGTATTTATACGAGAATTTTGATTGTAATTCACCAAAAATTCTATCTCTTAAATATTTAATGTGCGTAAATCAATTTTTTATTTCTAAAATATTATTATCTTAAACTAGAAATACTTTTAGAATGATATTCTATACTTAGGCTCTGTTTGGCATGTACTAAAAATTAATAGCGAATAACGATTGGCGACTAAAAAATAGCGATTAGCGATAGCGAGTGAATTATTAAATTTAGTAAAAATATTTGGCAAATGCAGTGTTTGAACAAATTAATAAATGTAAAATGGCTAAAAAGGATAGATACAATTACTCCATTCAGTGATGTAGTTAAAAGCTTGAAAAATAAAAAATCTTATGCAAAAAGATCTCCTAAAAATTACAATTTTGGATCAGATTAAAAATTAGCCTTATTTGTTATATAAGTAAATAAAACTAAATGCAGCGTTTGAACAAATTAATAAATATAAAATGGCTAAAAATGGTACATACAATTATTTAATAAATTGCATTAATATATGTGTCATAAGTTGAATAACACATTTTTATTTTAAATATTTTAATATTAATAAATAATAATAAAATAAATAACTGACCAAATAATTTATAAGTTAATAAAATAATAATAAATAATAAAGTGATCATGTAATATAAAATAATAAGTGTCTCATACAAATATTAATTAATATTAAAATATTTTGAGGGTATATCTAAAAATAAATTTTCATAAGTTTGTCGTTGATTTGTTAAGCGTCTCAAAACGCTGAGTTCTAATCGTTTGTCGTTATTATTAATTGTACTTATCAAATACCTTAACTAACGTATTGAATTGGTCAACACACTATATGCTACTGTAGACGTTAATTTAAATGTGCGTCAAATATGACCTTAAAGTTATTCAAATTAACATATTAACATTTCAGACGCATCAAAATTATTCGATCCAATCTCACACTAAACATTAAAATTTTAAAATAAATATCGCATTACATTACAGAACACAAGAACAGATTACTAGTAAGGAAAGAAATAGCTACACGTCCAATATTGACCTCAAAAAGCCAAAAAATATCACAAAGTATTTTTTTTTCCCTACATATCTCAGCAATTTAATCACACCACACAGAAACGAGCGTGGCAGCAAGAAGAGAGAGAGAGGAGAGAAGAGGAGAGGAGAGAGAGAGCAAAAGCCATGGCTTCTTCCATCCTTCTTCTCCCCGTGTCGCACTCCCTCCTCTCCTTACCTCAACCCGTCTCCACCTACCACCACCAGCTCTGGCTCCATGGGGGCCGCCGCCACCTCGTCCTCTTCCGAGACCGCTCCGCCGCCAGGCGCCTCCCTCTCCTCACTGTCGGCGCCTCCAACAACGACGGCGGTGAATCCGTCGAACCACCGGACCGCCTCCTGGCCGCCGCCTGCTACTTCTACCCGTTCCTCGACGGCGTCCACTACGGCCGTTTCATCCTCTCCCAGTTCCCCGCTTTCGGTATCCTCCTCCAGCCCCTCGTCCCGGCCATCCGCCTCTTCCGCTCGTCGCCCTTCACCCCCGCTCTCCTCTTCCTCACCCTCTACTTCGCTGTCGTCCGCAACCCCTCCCGCTTCGGCCGCTTCGTCCGCTTCAACACGATGCAGGCCATCGTCCTCGACGTGCTCCTCATCTTCCCGGAGCTCCTCGAGCGATCCCTCCCCCCTGGCACCGATGGCGTCGCCGTTGAGCTGTTTCAGAGCTTCGACAGCACGGTCTTCCTTTTCCTCCTTGTCTCCCTCGTATACGGCTCCACTTCCTGCCTACTGGGGCAAGTCCCCCGGCTGCCGATCGTTGCTGAGGCTGCAGAGAGACAAGTGATGTGATGGTGATGCATT
This sequence comes from Pontederia paniculata, assembly GCA_001647135.1. Lineage (NCBI taxonomy): Eukaryota > Viridiplantae > Streptophyta > Magnoliopsida > Commelinales > Pontederiaceae > Pontederia > Pontederia paniculata. The sequence goes on from LTAE01003589.1 coordinate 52,382, forward strand.
GCAATGTGAGTCATTCTCAGTTCTGGAAGCCCTGATTCACTCAATTTAAGCAGTCTGGAATATAAAAGATTTGATCTTTAGTCATTATGTACTCAAATTTTGGTGTATACAGAATGATTATTGATAACCACATGTGCCACTCGAAAGTAATCATTAGTCTATTTGTATCTCTACTTTTTTGGATTATACAGAATGATGCAATTACTGATAACTAGATTCGATTCTTGAAAGCTATATGTTTTGCTATTTGGTCTGTGTATCTATTATACAAAATGATAGATCTATCTCTAGCTATATGAGCCACCTGAAAGTAATATGTTTTGATTTATGTATCTTAATTCTTGATTATTTACATAATGATGTTTTTTTAATGAGTACATGTGCTATTAGAAATTATTGTGTTTCATTCTGTTTATCTATAGTATGATACTTTTCATGAATTGTAAATGAAACTTGGAAGATACATAAAGGTCCCCTAATAAAGTCAAATGGATTTAGAAATTTGAAAGTTCATTTTGTTATCTCGGTTTGTCATGTTTGTTCGTGCATTATACGAAAGGCTTGAATGAATGACTATAGGTTAGAACTTTTGGTTGAACATGACAAACTCCTAGCTTCTGGTCCTTTGTCAGATTACAAACCCGATTCAGGTGTTAGGTGAGTATTAGAGGGTTAAACCCATGCGACCAGAACCTAATCTCACAATTTGTCGACTCTTGAATGTGGATACATCCGTCGGTGTACACCAGCAATGAACTCTTAATACATTCAGATGGACTAACTTCTCGAGAAAAAAGATGGACCAGCTTCGTCACTCAGAAAAGTAGTTATTGGAAGTAGAACTAGAAACATAATACAAATATGAATACATGGTATAAAGTACATTTGGCAATGAAGAGTTTATGCCTCTCATTTTGTATTGCTAAAGGTTAAGAATATATAAATATATCCCTACGAGCATAAACTTTTTGAGATGGTTAGCTCATGATATTAGAATAGGTCGAGAAAAGTCATGTAACGCTCCCAGAAGCACACTCTGTCATGTGGCAGAATCTCTCCTGGAAATGCTACGACATCATACTTATCTTGACTTTTATGTTGACTACTTGATCGATCAACAAAATGGCAGAATAAATAAGAATTTTATAAACTCTTTTCAACAAATACAAAATGCGCGGGAGTCTTACATCAAATGAGGATGTCTCCAACACACTAAATTATTACAACTCAATGGAAAAGAAACTAAAATGAAAACACTAAACTTAGGATCATTGACTCATGTGGAAGCAACATCCATCAAGAACATTTGTCATCGCATGCGCCACCAATCATCGTGCCACTACAAATCACTCACTTGCAGAATTCAAAGCAGGGGAGACAATTCTCCGATGAGCTATAAAATACAATATGTAAGGCACAATAGATAAAAACTTTCATGAAAAATAAAGCATAAGGAATATGCTATGTCAGTATTATTAAAGATAGTCAAAAATCAATTCTTCTCATATCATTAATCAATCATCATCTTCTTTACTTTCTTACATGTATCATCTTGTCATAATTTACTTTCTTTGCATGAGGAGTAAGCTATGATAGTATCCTTAAAGATAGTCAAACAACAATTACTCATCGGCTATCATTCATCGTTTGTACTTTCTTTTAATTCATCATTCATTGCTTTGCTCTTCATATTTTGCATCATCATTCATTTCATTCCTAAATTATTTAACATCCTTTCTTCAGTCATCTAATGCAACATGAATAATGAAATATTTAGATCGAGTGGTTATCTTGTTAATGTTTGTCTTATCCCATTAGTGATTTTGAGGGGTTGCTTTGTGGTGACTTTGACTGACTCATGAGTGTTTAGATGTCTCGCCAATATGTCAATGGGGTTGCACAAGTCACGACAGGGGAAGATGTTCGAGAATCCTTTCGTTGCAAGGTGGAGAGAAAGTCGGGCAACAAGAATTAAATAGCAGTTGTTCACCCATCATTAAAACACGATCATTCTCAACATTCAATGCATGGCGACTTCATCATTAATTTAAGTGAGGATGATTGGCATTTATCTTGTTCACATATTAGTCTTTAGTGTTCAGGAAAAAGACCTACCATATCTATCATCTGGAACTAAAATTATAATAAAAATATTAAAAAATTGCAAACGTCATTCACGACCTGTGAAAGGTCTTTTTACGGTTGTGACATAGGTGTTCACGACCCGTGACATTTTTCTTGACGGTGAATACGTGATTTATACTCCTAGCATCACGATCCGTGACAAGTGCTCTCACGACCATGATCGAATGTCCGATATCTAATCTAATCCTCACGGCCCGTGACATATTCTCTCATGATCGTGACCGAATAGCTATATCTACTCATCTTCTTCACGGCCCATGACATCTTTCTTCACGGCCGTGATCGAGCACTTGATTATTTTGTTTCGACTTCACGGTCCGTGACATCTCTCCTCCCGGTCGTGACTGATACTCGATCTCCCCTCTACACTTGAAGGCTCGTGACATCTTTCTTCATGGTTGTGACCGCGCTTGCGTGATGCCCTCACGGCCCATGAAATTCAACTTCACGGCCTTCACCATACATCCGCGGCCCCGTGTTCAATCAGAATCCTCATTTTTCTTCTCTTTTTTTTTTCTCTTTATTGCGTTCTTTTGATGCAGAAAGTCCCATATAACTAAGTCCAAAAAACATTGACATCTAAGAGGCTATACAAGGATCAATAATCTTCATTGTGACCATGAACTATTACCTTTAATCTTGGCCGAGTTAATCTAATCATGTTAGAAGCTAAACAGAGATTAACAAGCATAAACAACATCATAAAACAGCTTCATCTAGCATAAGACCTATCATGCAATTATTCTAACATGAAAAGTCTATCTAGAAGGCTCCACTTATGTACATACCTAATTTGTAGGGGTTTCCCTCGTTCGTTCTTCGTGCTCTAATAAACCTCATCCCCATTCCCTTGAGATATGTGCTGCCGTCGATCTCCTTCACGTTCTCCTAAGGGTTTGACATGAACTTAGGGAAGAGAAAAAGAAGAGAGAGAAGAATCATGCAAGATGAGAATTTTCTTACCTTTGCACCTGGTGGGAGAATAAGAGGAAACAGGGAGACTCTGACGGATAGGACTTGAGAGAAAAAAAAAATCATTATAAAGGTTTTTCCCCACCCAAGGGGTCTATTTATAGGGGTAGTTCTAGGATTTTCCAAAGTTTTAAAACAAATAGGATTCTATTATTTAATCTAACTCGGAGTCCAACTAATAAAATATTATTTATTTAATTAATTCTGATTTAATAAAATCATGAGTATTACAAGTCATGTGTTCAATTTGACAAACTGATATAAAAATTCCTTCCTTAATATTTCACTTGATGTGTAAGACCAAAATAAGTTAATCAACATATTAGGATGGGCATTAAGATCTTTTTAAAAGTGGAAATATAAAAGATGTCTTATTAGATTTTTATCTTTCAAAGAGACGATAACTCTTTTTTGTTTGGGAGTTAAAGATGATTTGCTCTTTGACTTAAAAGTTAAACAATTTAGAAATTACGTGTGATGTACCACTGAACTCAAACGCGAGGATGTGTGCTTCATTCTAATACATCACTATTATATCATTGTTCATTCGAACATTTAAAAGTTCTGACCTATTTGAACTTTTATATCGAGATAAATAGTTATTGTTATTCATTTTAATATGATAAAGGAACCCTTAAATTGTATGACGAGTACGCGGCTATGTGTGAGCATCGATGTGTCTGTATATATACGTGTGATTAAAAGTTCCCTATGGATGTGTTAGCATCTATATGTACATCAACAGCAAAAGTCTTGAAGGATCAATAATAATATAATACAAGTCAATTGGTATATCATATTGAGAAGGTTCAAATTTTGTTTAAATGTTCTTCATGATTTATTTAAACTTTTGCAATGTCTGTTTGAATTGTAGGAGGGGAATGAAATGAAGGAAAATTTAACCGCATCTTTTTCTTTTCTTGTTTGGTTAGTAATTTTACGAAATAAGAACAATCTTCATTTGCTGTTATGTTTATTTTCTTTAATTTGGAGTTGAATAGGGAGGAAAGGTTCTTAGTTCCATTACTCTTTCTTGTTCTCTTTTCCTCTATATTCAAACACACTGATAAGAATGTTTCTCAAGTGCTCAGGACTTTTCCTTTGAAATCAATGTCATTGAAGCTCCTGAGTTTAAATTTCAGACCCGTTGTTTCTTAACTGTGGCTCTATACATTGTTTCTAAATTTCGAGTAAATTGGGTCACATATACAGAGTGCACATCAATTTAAGATGGGCTTTTTTGCTGGATATGTTGCGTAGTGCAGCATATTTTCTGAAGCAACCAGTTGAATTCAGCAAATATACAGTTGTGGTTGTCTTTCGTTTCTATAAATAATTACTTAGTTATGGTGGGAGGAATATATTAAACATTTCCGCTTTGCAAATTTCTTCTCGAGAAGTAGTAAAGTTTACCTGCTTACATGGTTAAGTTGTATTCCAGTTCCTTAACCGGGGCGAATGCTTCGGTGGAGCATCAAAGTCATGCTGCACATCACTTTTCAGTTTCATTCTGTTCCTGGCAATTGTTGTTTCTTTCAATGTGGATTTTCTTTTCTGTAAACACTAGACTGCTAAGACTAACTCAATTTTGAGGGGGAGCCTTAAATTGCAATTATGAGATTTTGATCATAAGGTTCGGGTTGATGGGTTTTAGGCGGAACTTTACATTCAGATCAGTAGTCCAGTAAAAAGCATTAGCCACAACTATCTGATGCATGATTGCCAAAGGCTTATTACAATTGATTTATACAGATGATCAGATTTGGCCAAAAGCAACCAACATGTCATCACTACTGGAAAAGAAGAGGTAAAGCATCCATTATATATATTTGAAGCAGTTGGCAAAAGTCTGTAACTCATAGGCCAAGTAACATGAAGTAAAGAACAGAGTTAATCAAGATTAAACACTTGGCGAATTCGGTAAAAAGAAGAAAAAGGAGAAGAGGAAGCAGAGAATTGTGGCAACATCACAACGTTTCCTCTACGTTAAGGGGCAGGATAGCACTCCTACGGCAACGAGCAAGCACAAGAATAGCAGCAGATAGTTAACAACTTAGAAAAAAAAATCTATTGCATTTGAAAAAATCTATGTAGTATTTGAAATGCAAAGGAAGACCATTCCATAGCATCAACATATTCACTGTTTTTAAAAGGTGTACTTGTTGCTACAACTGATTTTTTTCTTAAAAAAATAAATTGTATAAAAATACTATACTATAATATAATCAATATGGTAGCTGATAGATAATTGTTGTTCCCAAATCATTATATGATATAAATCCAACACCTCTCCGAACTGATTTTATAAGAAAACATGGCGAAAACATGGCAGTAAAGATCTTGAAATAGGTGGACAAGTCAAGGAAATAGTGGAGATACCCATGAAGTACAAGTATAAATATTAGTTAATGAGTACCTTATATTTACAGCAAGTTAATATTTTGTTTTTAGGTAACAAATGTTTTTATCTTATTCTGAATATTAGTCCTCTCTATACGTGTCTTGGGTATTGTATAACAATGTTTAAGATTTTTGCACTATATTTTACAATACATTTTCTTTCCAAATTTCCTAAATTGTCTCAATCCTGAACTAGTGTCTTAACATTTTGGTATCAAAGCAACTGATCCATCATGATAAATACTAGATCCAACTCTTGTGCCACATACCTGTTAGATTATGTATTAGGACCTGATGTGTTATGTTTATGTTACAAATATTTGTATTTATTTAGTTTTTTCTGTGATAACAATTATGAATTGTCACAGAGGCATATTAGACAGTTTCTTATGTTAGTGGTTAGTTAGAATCAGTCAGTTAAATTTATTAGTGTCAGTTACTTTCTGTGTTGTACTCGATGTTCAATAGGAATATTAGAAAATAGTGTTGTTCATTGCATCAATTTTGTTCTCTCTATTTTCTTCAAACAAAAACTGTTTGAGTGTGTGTGAATTCTGTAAAATCATTACAGAATAGTGAGGGAGAGTGTGTGAGGATTGAGTGAAAACAACAATAAATTGGTATCAAAGCTCTAAGTATCTTAAGGGTTGTGGTGATGGATGCTGCAACACCAACTGTTAGGCTGGCAAGCATTGCTCCACCAATTCTTGATGGAAGCAATTATCAAATCTGGCAAGTGAGGATGAAAGCATTCCTTGAAGGGGCTGATCTGTGGGAGGCATTGGAAGATGATTATGAAGTACAACCACTGGGAGAAAATCCAACTATCCAACAGATCAAAGTTCACAAGGAGAGAACAACCAGAAAGGCTAAGGCAAGAGTAAGTCTTTATGTTGTTGTTACTCATGTTATTTTTAATAGGATTATGCATCTGAATTC
>LTAE01003590.1:13136-36614 GCA_001647135.1 Pontederia paniculata
TATATATATATATATATATATATATAGCGCCAACAATATTCAAGCTCATATATATAAAGATATTACTTGAATAAATAGTATTGTACTAGTTATTTTATCAAGATGTGAGATATATGATAAATCTAATAATTTATATAAAATATAAAAAAAATATCCTTTAAAACAAAAAGAAAAAAGAAGAAAAAAATATATATTATAAATTTAATATTTTATGATGAATAAGATAAATAATATTGTGTTATCCAATTAAGTAGATAACACTTTTATTATTAATATGTATATATTATGGGAGGGTGGTATGTGCCCTCTCATTGGACGGTTGAAATCTACCTCAATGTCTCAATAGAAAAGCAAATCTATTTCTGATCTAACCAAATCCAATTGCTTAGGAAGAAGAACGCACAGTACACTCCTAAGGATACCAATACTTAATTCAGTATATTTATCAAAATTACTAATAATTTAGTTTTTAAAAAATAAGAGTCGTCCGTATAAATGCATCGCATTGAATCACAGCTGCTAATTAACCAATAATTCTGACTTGCTACAAGTTCATGACACTTTTTTCCCCATATTTCAAGTAATAGATCTATTAGTTGTTATAATGTTTAGGATTTCAGGAAATTAAGTACAAGTTCAATGAAGTTAAAAGGTGAACATAATTCAAGGCTAACTATATATATAATGAGCTTAAATTTTGGAAAGTTGATAAATTGCTTTTTTTTCCCTTTTGGAGGGAGTTCCTAAATTGTTATGAACATTTCATGTGATGGACCTGGATATATTAAGATACTAGGATAAAAAAATGAGATGGATAGTCTTGCATTTTTTTGCTCATAATCGATTTGAATTTAAAATTATTCAGGTCCATCATATTAATATATAGACAATCTAAATTTCTTGGCAATGTAATTTGCTTATGAAGATAATTTTATTTATATATACTTTTCACACTTGTCCTTTTGAATATCCCACAAATAAAACATTATATAATAAAGAATAATTCATATAATAACAGCAACATTACTAATAATAATATATTACTACTTGAATGTGTTATTATTCATAATATAATATTAGTATTATGATTAGTAATAATAACTCACTAATTCTTAATTGTAAGCATTATTGAATTATTATTAATTCTAACTATTACTATTACAAATTATACATAATCTATTACTTTCATTTTATTTTAGAAGGTAGTAAGTATTTGTAAAAATATTTATCTAATACGTTAATTTGTGAGACAATAATAAATGATATTTTAGTTAAGGATATATATATATACATGATAATTTAAGTTATTAACATATAGTAAATAAGATATATAATGCACTTTGTTAATAATTTAATAAGTGATAATATTTGCTTGGTAAAATTTTGGGGAACTCTTTTACTTTTGTAGCATGTTTATTTGCATTTAATGCTATGACAATGGTGGAACAATTTGATTGTGGGTTCAATTTAACATCAGTTTTCTTATGAAAAAAGTTCACATAAGATGTAAATTTTATTTTACTCGAAACTTTTTTTGTTTATGTGACTAATCAAGTCAAATCTTAAATTAATTTTATTTGATACTTGATCGTGGAAGTGTATAAATCTTTACTTAAGTCAAATCTTTCCACGTTCCAATATTAAAATATATTTTTATCTTAGTAGATCTTTTTTCTTCTGGGTAGAAATTATCTTGAGGTATTTTATTTGCTTAACTAGTGTCTCTACCTGTTTTTTTCCCATTTTTTTTAATCTTAAATTTAGTAGTTAAGCTATCTGCATCATTCTCGCGAGTTAATGACTACATACAAACGTTCATTCAAGTGTAAGAATATATATATATATATATATATATATATATTNTTTTCAGTTGTCCAATTTATTTGATAATGATTATATTAATTTGTCTTAGGAGTTAAATGTACATTTTTCTTCGTTTATCATGTGCACTTGATGGTTATGTTTTATAATTTTATGGTTCGTGTTTTATTCAACTTATTAATCTGACAATAATGATAATTCTTTTATCTTCATATATTATTTTTTCCTGAATATTAATTAAATAATAATTCACTCATTAAATTGTCGAGTAAAGCAATGTAAAATGATACTATTACTAAGGATGCGTTTACTATATTACCTCTTAATATTACCTGGTAATCTATATTATCTAACAAAAAAATTACCACCTATTAAATTATCAGTAATGTGCATTACCATGTTTACTATATATAAGTAATTCAAGTGATAATTTAGATTATCATATTTACTTATATAAATGATTACTAAATATATACATCATTTTATCAAAATATCCTTTGTAAATATTATTAAGTTAAAAATTTTATATTATTGAATTAAAATTTATTAATTTAAATTATAAATTTATAAATTAATGTATTTAAGTAATTAATACCCGTCAAATTGAAATAATAATAAAATAATATTTATAATTAACAATAATAATTTATAAAAATATTAGTCTAATTTATAAATAACAATTTGTGCTATATTTTAATCATAATATGATCATAATAATATAATATTATTTAAATAATCTTTATTATGGTCATTAATTTATAATAATATTACTATTATAATTATTATTATTTATGTTATTGTTATTTTTATATGATGTTTTATTTATTATGTTATGTTTTATTTATAAAAGATTTAAAAGGGCATATATGAAAACAAAGATAAATAAAATTACCACTTGGATGATAATCTAGATACACACCTCCTCTTAGGTAATATGAATTACCACTTTAGGCTCTTTGCATTGCTAGACAATTTATATTGCCAACAAATTAAAATAAGTAAACAGGGTAATATGATGGGCCAAGATAATTTTAAGTTCAGATAATTTACAAAGATTACCGGAAAGAAAATTTTCCCTAAGATTTTTTTTTCATTTATGAACATTAGTTTCAAATGTACTATATATAACGTGAATGTTTGAGTTTAAAATTATTAATACCTTTCTTTTCTTTTTCCTTTATAAATATGGCACCCCTTTTAGAAAACAGTAGTTATTATTATTATTATTATTATTATTATTATTATTATTATATAGCGAGAACTTCGATCGTTGATTTACATTAGTAATTAAAAATGTGATTTCTTATGCGTAGAATGTTTTAGTTTCCTTGTCCAGTTATCGTGGGTTATATATACGATATATGATATGCTTTAGATAATTAGATAGAATGTATATGTAATGTATTTTACAGAATGTCTGTTTAATATATATGCATTCCCTGTATAATCAATGACCTCGTATATTTTACAACCAACTTGCGTTAGAAAAGATACTCTAAACCATAGACCCTAACAAACATAATTTTTTATGCCTATTGGCCCTGTAGTATATTTTTCTTTAAATTATAATGGGAGTACATTACCAACTAGCGTTATTTAAAAAACTACACAAAAGTGCACAATAACCAAACACTAATCATTTTACTCTATTGATAATATTTTAAATTTTAATTGAGTGATAAATTCATATAATTTATCGTGCATCACAATTTTTCGAATAATTAATAGAATAAAATCGTCCATTTATACGAGAATCTCATCTTTAGATTTTTTGTATTTTTTATTTTGTATTAAATTTTTTTTATAAACTCAATAAATTTTAGATTATTTTATATTATTTATTATTTTATATATTAAAAAAGAATTTAATTGTTGTCTAAGAATATAATCTAATTAAAAATAAATTTTGTTAAATTATTATGTATTTATTGTATAATTTCTCTCGCATCTATTTCGTCAACATTTTATATAATATTTTTTCATCTTAAATAGTTTTATGCTAATGCCACGCACGTACCAAGAAGCAAAATAGATTTAATTCGATCATATACGTATATTATCCGGCAATTATTGTTGATTTTATATTCTTAATTATTTTAGTCTTAATATCGCGTCAAGTGGAAAAAAAATGCATGTTTTCATAAGACAAAGAAATAATTAAATAATTAAGAAGGGTGGGTCACATCGCGCCATGTGCGACGAACAACCCAACCATGTGCTTGATTGCATGTGCATTGCGGCCAACTTGTTTTTTTGTATTATTATCATTATAATAATGATATTATAAATGCTACTTACGGGATTAAAATATTTTCCAGTTACACGAAATTTCTAAATATAACATATATATACCTACCAACAGTGGCGGCGAACTAGAGTGCACGTTATAATAATTAGTGATCTTTCTTAAGAAATAAATTTTAGTTGAATAATATTGTATTTTATAAATTATAAATTTAATAATTATTTTTATGATTATTGTCATAATTTTAAAGATTTGTTAGATAAAAATAATATATAAATATATAATAAGTCTGATACATAAGTGATAAAAAAAAGTTAGAATGTAAAAAGATAATCCTAAAGATTATCATCGAAATATACAAAAAATTTTCTGAATTAAATAAAAAATATCAATATTAAATTAGGTCATCAAGTATAAAATAATGATAAAAAATAAATTAATAACATTAAAAAGAAATAAAATATTTACTAATAACATTTTAACCACTGATAGATAAAGGAAAAATATATTAAAAAAATCATTGTGATAAAAAAATTAAAGTAAAATTTGAAATAAAAATAGATAATACATAATTTACAAAAGAAATTAATGAACACTTTAAAATATTAAATTTAACTATTTTTTTATAAGAATACAAAAATTGTAAAATCAACTATATGAAAACAGTTGATACGATTTGAATTTCTGGTCAGCACAAATGAATTCTACAACACCCACCACTGAGATAGAGAGTTATTATATGTACAAAAGTTACTATATAATACTTAAATTCAAATTCAAGTGAATCCATTTGCACCTATGGAACCCCTTGGTTTCAACCCAGCCTACTTCATAATTTATTTTATTTACACCGAAAACCCTACTTGCTTCCTCAAATTCCAAATACTACGAAGATCGATCATCCTTCGCGTATATACATACGATCATATAAGCATAAGGATGTTTCACTCTAAACAAAAGAAGAATATTTTACCTCCATTAAATTATATATATTCATGCAATAAATTTAAAAATTAAACTTAATTAGGCTGATTTATTTGTTAAATTTAAAAAGCCTACCTGACTTAATAGGTTGTTAAATTATATTTATGTATATATATATATATATATATCTTTTATAAATATAATATATATTTTTTACTAGTTATATTTATAATAATATATATAACTTTATGGATTAGCCTTGAAAACTAACAAGATAGGAGTAATATAGACTAATCAAACTTATTTAGATAAAAAAAAAGTAAACTTTAAATTTATGTTTGACTTGTTTATCAAATAAGTTAAGTCAAATAAGATCTAAAAGCCTCACCAACTCGTCCTACCCACCCTCATGACTCATCTATCTCGAACATGTTGATATTCTCATTCATTCTATCAAGTTAGCAAGAATAAATCCACGTTTTCCATGGTATTTTATTCTGACACTTAAATGCTCAGGAAATCTCGCATGCTATGCTACATTAATTGGCTGGTCAAACGCCATTAATTAAAGGAATAATTCAGATTAATAGAGGAAAATAACAGTTTTACATGATGGGATAAAAATTGATAGATCATTATTATTAGACGTCTAAAAAATATTGAAAAATGAAAATAAAGAAAGGGTAAAAGGGACACGTGGATAATTTGGATTTTACTTTTTTTTCAGGGTAAAATATAGTGAATATTTCTGTCTTTTAAATTCTGTTTCTCTCACGTTTCCAGAAGGAAATTATGTACGTAATAAAATTAAAAGGAAATGGAACAATAAAATTCTGATTTTATTCAAATGTTATTTTTTTTAATTTATAGTTTACTTTTTTATCAAAAGAAATTGTTGTTCCCAAACCTTTTCACCGAGATCACGTGGCCACTCCAAAGACACAAAAAAATGCAGATGTTAGCATCCATGGGTTGTTTGGTGGGAGAGGGGCGACAAAGATGTTGTCACCTCATATTCGCTGTCAATAATAATAATAATAATAATAATAATAATAATAATAATAATAATAATAAATGTACAATAACAAAATAAAGGAACGCGAATTTGTGAAATTCACTAAAATTATAGTTAGCTTTAAATTATCTGACAATTTCAAATTTCTGTATTAAATAAATTTAGTTAAAAAATGCTAATTCCAAGGAACCGCATTCCTTAGAATTATTTTTTTTCTATCGACGTTCAAATTATTAATATCTGACTATTCGAAAATAGTAAAATACATTTTAATTAAATTGATGATTTTTTTTTTATATTGGAACTGGCCCCTAAGCTTCAGACCCAGTAATGATACCAATCGATTGCACCCGTATAGACCAACTTGATCTAGCACGCTCTCGTTCCGTAATAATAATTGCATGATACGATGGCAACAGGCTACCTGCAAGGAGTGACTAAAAGATCTGCTCGTGCTTAATTTGGGGAGCCCAAATACAGCTAAGTAGAGGTTGGTGGACGTGGGGTTGGCTTCTGTCCATTACCGCTCTGTTCCTTTTGTCAAATTTAATTTCATGTCATGTCATAAATAGGATGATTGATGAAGGTAGTGCAAATTATACTTTTTTTTAAAAAAAAACATCGAATATTTTTTAACTTAAAATTATTTTGTAAATTTAAGTTAAAAAATGAGAAGTTTTTTAACTAACATATTTTAGGTTATATATATATATATATTATATAGTTGTAGTATATTCATTATTTTGGTGTTGATAAATAATGGAACCTAAATTTTGAATTATTTACTCTAGAAAACTAGAATGTAGGATGAGTTTCCTATGATCTTGATTTTTATACGTGGAAAATAATGATGGTAAAAAAAAATTAAATAAATTTGTTAGGGGCTAAAAAAAAGAACTTAACAGTGATGTTCCCCTTTAAAGAAGGGACAACTTGAGGTCCATTTTATTAGTTTTTGGATCAAAGATCTATGGCTGAAATAAAAAATGACTAAATCGTCTTTGCATCAACTTGAAACCCTTACCGTCGTGGATCTTTAATCCCAAGTTTATACTTAGGCTCTAGTCATAAGAAAGATTTTTTAAACCATTGAATAAATAAGTAATTTATTTTTTAGTGTTAAGTTGGTTATCATTAAAGCTAAGTAATGCACGTAGTACATAGTATATTCAATTAATTTTTTAACTAATTTCATCACAATATGCATCTTTTTATCAATTTTACTTTAATTTTGTTTAGTTAGTATTTTTTTTAAAATTTTTTGTTTATTTTTCAATAAGGCAAAGAGAGAACATGGGAAACAGTTGGAATTCAAATTCTAAACAAAATAATTAAATATTTCTTTTATCACGACCATGACGAGTTATATCATGATCCTGAGTGGAAAAAAAATCGATTATCAAATCTCGATCATAAATGTGAAATCTTAATTACCAGCTGTGAAATTTGATTTTTCAAATTTTAAGCAAAAAATATGATCTCAACTAAGCTTATAAGTTTTTAAATTTATTTTCAAGATAAAACTATTTTGACTAAGTTTTATTCAAAATAAGAGTTTGAAGCAATTATGAAATTTCGGAATAATCATCAACTCTATAAATCAGATCATTGGAATCATTGTTAAGGGATCGCATGGTATCTTAACAGATTTGGCTGCAAGACATTATCGATGATTTTTAATTTTGCAATAAGCTTTTTCAATCCACTAAATAAATAACAATTTTATTTTTTGTGTTAAGTTGATTATCATTAAAGTTAATTGATGCACATATATTTTAACATTTTTGTATGATATGTTTAATTATTTTTTTAACTACTTTGATCATGACAAGATCTCTTTGTTAAGATTTTACTTAATTTTGTTGAGTTAGTATTTAGTTAAATTTTCTTGTCCATTTTTCATATGATAGCGATAAGGAAAAGAGAGAATATGCGAAAAAATTTGAGTTCAAATTCTAAAGAAAATAATTGAAATTTTCTTTATCACGATCATGAGGAGCTATGTCACGATCGTGAGTGGGAGCTAAATAAAAAAATATAAAAAATCATCACGGTCCGTGAAAATCACCTATCACAATTGTGAGAATAATTTGTCACGAGGATATTTCTGAAATTGTGGAAACTCAATGATCAAATCTCGGTTACAACAATGAAATCCTAATCACAAGTTATGAAATTTGATTTTTCATGTCGTGAGAGGTTGCTGTTGATTTTTGCTAAAGAGTTAGATTTTCTTTCTTTTTCTTTGATAATTAGGATCAACATTTCTAATCTTATGCATTTGTTGAATATTAGAAAATTTTATGAAACTTTACGTTAAATTCAGTATATTTTAATAAATATTTTTTTATAATTGATTGTTATTTCTGATGCTTTTTTTCTATGTGAAGATTCTCTTAATTGATTATTTACTATTTAGTGTAATTATTTTTTTATTTTTCTAATATATAAAACTATTTGTGCTTGAATTTCAATCAAAATAAGGTATGTTATAATCTAAATTACTCGTTTGAGAGTTTTAAATTGTGTAGCCCTATTAGTTAAACTTGATTAAGGACTAACATGTCAGTAACTATAACAATAATGTATCTTAAGTTTAAATTGACTTATGATGGATTTGGTTGAATGCTTCGATTAATATTAAAGAAACAAAATAGATGACTGCATTTGCTTAGGTAATTGTAATATAAGTAATTTTTAATCCACCATTAAATTCAACTTGTGCATAAACTTGATTCAATTTTATATAGCTATGAAACAAAATGCTCTAATTTCTCAAATTCACTATTCTTATCCAATTTATGTTTCTCAATCTTATATGTTAATTTTATTATCATTCAAATTTAATTATTTTGGATCGATCATAAAAAAATTATTTTGTCATCATTTACGCTTTCTCTGTCAATTTTGAAATTAAGCAAATAAAGTGACACTGGTTCTCGATTGTTTGACATCTTTGCTCTTAAATTTTATTACTTAATATGATTAATATACTTATTAGTGATAACTTTTATACTCTTAGCATGCATCTTTAGTAGTCTTAACTAATTCAATTTGAAATAGATAGAGTAAGAAAATTTATCATCTTGATATCTTATTTTAGAGTTCAAAGCGCTAAGCAATTGGACTCTGATTTTCGAGACTTGCAAGAATTTTGGTTTGAGGATAAAAGTGGAAGAATGAAACTAGAATATGATGTTATTCTAAATTTAGATATTTATTATTTCAATTGAAGCGAATAAAAAATAAATAGTAATATTTTGAAAATATATAATTAATTATTAGACATTAGATTAAATAATATAAAAAGGAAAAAATTGGATATATGATAAATAAAAGAGGAGAATGTAACTGTGTTCATCGGATCAGATCAACCCGTTGAATCCAATAATTCGAACCGATCCCATCTCAATTGGGTCGGATCGAATCGTTGGTGAGGTCGGGCTCGAATCGATCCGCTCATAATTTGATCATCAATGGGTCGAATACGAATTTTAATTTTTCGAATCCGACCCAACCCGATGGCTCAAACTTTTATATATTTTTTTTATTAAATTTGTACCAATTTATTCTTAATAAGTATTTTATATTATTTTAAAATTAAAATATATTAAAAATTTATATTTATATCTTTAAAGATATTAATTTTTTTGAAAGTTTCTTTCTTTTTTTAAATATAGTTAATGTTAAATGTTATGAAAAATAATTGAAAATGTATAAGAAAATGTCAATAGGATAAATCGATGACCTGACTCGATCCAACTCGACTCAATAAAAATCGGGTTGGATTGAATTGGATGAGTAATTTGTAATTAACCCGACTCAACCTAACTCGAACAAAATTAATCGGATCGAATCGAATTTGAGATCGGTTCGGATCGGATCCGACCAGTAAACACTCGTAGGAGAATGTACCATTTGAATAGTAAAAAAGTGGATGGTTTCATAATTTTTAGGTTATTTAGAAAAGATTAAGCATTTGATTAACTTAATCTTATTTCAGTCATCTGCATCCCTATAATATATCTTATAATGATATGATACCCTACCTAGTAGTTCCACAATGAAAGGCAATGTAACCCTTCCCAAAAGAAGAGATTGGGAGGGAGTGTGTGTGTCAAAATCAAGTAAGATAAAAAGCAGAAACTAGTTAAAGAAAGATGAAAAGTGTAGCAAAAGAAAGATTATTCAATTTGTGTCGAGCTAAATTATTGGTTCTATAACAACTAGTCAAAGGGTTAAATACAACTGTAAGTTTAAAATAATTTTACGTGAATAAAATTATCATTAAATTTCCCTTTTACTAGGAATCCAAAATTAATAAACTTTAACTTCTAAATATATAATTTATTATGGAATATTAATTTCTTATAATTTACAGAATATTTATAACAATTTCCAACGTCCAATAAAAAATGACCAAATAAATATTTTATCATATTTGAGTCTATATGTAGTTATACTTCTGATCGTCTTGCTCTTTAAGCTACAAAAGAAAAAAAGATGCTGATGTCAACAAAGCGAGTAACAAAATACTGTTCCACATATTTACAGGGTTGTTTATGAATAAAATCTAGGATAACTAGAAAATCTAAGAATAATGCCAAATATGAAGTAGGAGAAATAAATCACTTTTCTTTTCAAAAATCACCTAAAAACAATAAAATTTTTATTTTTAATCATCATAAAATAATATATATTCTTATAATAACATAATTGTGCCTTTTTTTCGATTTTTAGTCATATTTTAATTTTCTTTTATTAACTTTTTTGCCATAATATGAATAACACAAAGAGTAATAACAGTTGAATAATAATTTTTGGCTTCTTTAATAATAATACTCAATGAAGCACCGATGAGGCCAGTTTGCTTGAATTAAAGTATTTTGCTGGAAAGATATTTTTTTCTATTTTTGTTTGTGTTTGATAAATTAAAAAAATCTTGGTCCTCGGAAATAATATGCGATTTTTTGACAATTTAATTTATCTACAAGTTGAACTTTTAATAATCAATACGTAAATAATTTTATCAAGAATTTTAATTTTTGGACTTCATCGCCTACATAAACATATTTTAGTTCCGATGAAAACTACATAAATATATTTTATTGTGATCAAGTATAATTATTAAAATAAATAAATATAAAGATATTTTTTTAGTAATGACTTAAAATTTTACAATGATTGGTAATGTAAAATTATTTCAGTGATCTATAATTCCTAGCATATTAACGATGGACACTAATTAAAATTAATTAATTAATTGATTTTTGAATTAAGAATAAAATTTATTCGACATTTAAAATTATCAACATCTGAACTAATTCGATGTTTGAACGAGCATAATAAAATTAATTTAGACTAAATTAATAATTTTAAGAATGAAACTCGAGATTACTAAATTTTATCCGCCAATAATATGTTTCAACCAACTTATTTATTTATTAATTAATTATTTTTAACTACCTGTCTACCACGACATAGGTATTATTTTATACGAATAATAATAAGTTGCCAACCCAACGCTTCCATTTAATCCACTGACCACATCCGTGGAGCCTGCAACTCTTCACTGGCAGGAGCTGTTGCTGCTGCTTGTGTGGTAGCAAAACATGGCGCCGACACAACACGATACCGACGCTCCACGCACTATACAGCGGCCGCCGCCAATAGATGTAGCTGTCGGAGAGCTGGAGAGCGTCGTCGTCCATGGCGGCCCATCGAGCTCTGCAGCTTCGGAGCCGCCTCCTCCGAATGCTTCCGCTACTCCACGTCCGGCGCCGCCGGCGGACTCCACCGGTAAGAGCCCCCGCCCCGGTGGCAGCAGCGGCTTCACGCGCAAGATGGCCAGGTTGAAGTCGAGCGCGCAGACGGGGCTCAAGGGGCTCCGGTTCCTCGACAAGAAGTCCAGCGGGAAGGAAGGGTGGAAGGCCGTGGAGAAGCGGTTCGTGCAGTACGCCGCCGACGGCAGGCTCCACAAGGAGAACTTTGGACGCTGCATCGGTAAAACCTCTCTCTCCTGCTTTCTGTGCATGCAAATAAAGGCTCCTATGTGTGTAATGAGGCATGAATCCATCAACTCTGCAATTAGCATGAATCTGTCAGCATCTCGGATGGCAAAAAGGGTGCGCCGGCAAATCTTTCATAAGTTCTTCTAACTGATACATACCTACCAGATTACGTACATGCTCTACTTTTATGATAAATCCTCATTCTGTTACCTATGGAGCATATTCCCAGAATTATAGGTGTTTCATACAGTACTGGATGTAGGGTAGAGTTTGATACTTAGTCCTAATGTCCTTACATTTTGATATCTTCTCAAGGTATGGCTGAGTCAAAGGAGTTCGCCGGGGAATTGTTTGTGGCTTTGGCAAGGCGAAGGAAATTGGATCCAGAAAAGGGAGTAAGCAAAGAAGAGCTCTCGGAGTTTTGGGAAGAAATGACCAACCAAAACTTCAATTCACGCCTGAGAATCTTCTTTGACATGTAACTATAACTCCATTATCCTCTACTTTTGGCAAACTGACAGCCGATTGTGAGATTCCGCATGATCTGAACAATTTGCCGTTTGATAGGTGTGACAAGAATGGTGATGGCAAGCTTACCGGAGATGAGGTGAAAGAGGTACGCAGGAGAATCATCTTACTGTTCTTGTTATGTATGCTCCAGATGCTCTTTAGTCTTTGGTCACCTGAAACATTGGATTTGTTGTTCTCTATAACAGGTGATCATCTTGAGTGCCTCAGCGAATAAACTTGCAAAGTTGAAGGCGCACGCCGGAACCTATGCTGATCTTATAATGGAGGAGCTTGACCCAGACCACAATGGTTACATTGAGGTATTTCCTGTTGTTCAATATCATACTATTGGGAAGCTGAACAATTTTGTTAATTACAAAGACTTATAAAGCACAAGCAGTACTTATGAGCCACATAATTTTCCAATATTGAAGATTTGGCAGCTTGAGACACTACTTCTGCGTCTGGTATGCTCCGAAGGAAGTAACCAGAAAAGACTTAGACGATCCCACAGCCTTGCAAGAACAATGATACCGCAACGGTACAGAAACCCAACCAACAGATTTTTCAGCAGGACCAGAGATTTTATTGTTGACAATTGGCAGAGAATATGGGTCATTTGCTTCTGGTTAATGCTCAATATTGTTGTAGCTGTTTGGAAATTTGAGCAGTACAAAAGGAGAGCAGCATTTGAAGTGATGGGTTACTGTGTATGCATAGCTAAGGCTGCAGCTGAGACTCTAAAATTAAACATGGCTCTAATTCTCATACCTGTTTGTCGAAATACGCTTACACTGCTCAGATCAACTCGTCTCAGCTTGATATTTCCTTTTGATGACAACATCAACTTTCACAAGGTAAAGGTGGTTTTATTATTGTCATACTAATGAAAAATGATGCTTCCAAGACCATCATTCATTCAATCCCCATATGAAATTTCTACAGATTGTTGCTGTGGCAATAGCCATTGGTTCTCTGATACACACTCTAGCTCATGTGACATGTGATTTTCCAAGATTAATAACATGTCCAAATGACAAGTTCATGAGGACATTGGGATCTAATTTCCACTACAAGCAGCCTACCTACCCAGACCTGTTAGAAAGCATACCAGGGGTCACCGGCATTCTCATTATCATCATCATGACATTCTCTTTCACCTTAGCAACACATTCCTTCAGGAGGAATGTCGTCAAGCTACCATCACCGCTCCATCATTTGGCTGGTTTCAATGCATTTTGGTATGCTCATCACCTCTTCGTTCTTGTGTATATCCTGCTGATACTGCACTCCTACTTCATCTTCCTCACAAGGAAGTGGTACAAGAAAACGGTAGGCTCTGGTTTCTCAGCTGTTTGAAGTAATTAATGCAACATGATAATGCACAGCATCTTTCACATAAGTATCACTTCTTGTTTTCACAGACATGGATGTATATAGCAGTTCCAGTACTCGTTTATGCCGGTGAAAGATTGATCAGGAAATTCCGAGAAAATGCCTACCGTGTGAACATTGTCAAAGTAAGATATTTCTCAAGAGTACACATAACTAATAAACCAATGCAGTGCTATTGTACTCGAGCGTGACCCTGTCTTCATTTGTCATTCAGGCAGCAATATATCCAGGAAATGTGCTGTCAATACATATGAAAAAGCCACAAGGTTTCAAGTACATGAGTGGAATGTACCTTTTCATCAAATGTCCAGATGTCTCACCTTTTGAATGGTAAGTGATAAAGCAGAATGATTTGACTATAAATAGACTTTTTTGTAAGAGCTTTTTTTATGATAACAGGCATCCCTTCTCAATCACTTCGGCACCAGGAGATGACAACTTAAGTGTTCATATTCGGACATTGGGAGATTGGACAACTGCACTAAGGGATCTATTCGGAAAGGTTGACTCAAAAAGCAAAGTAGTTTTGTGAATGAATTGCTATGTTCACTGCAGCTAGTAGTTGTAAAATGATTTACACGGATCTTCATATGCAGGCATGTGAGGCTCAAGTTGTTTCAAAGAAGGCTAACCTTGTTAGGCTTGAAACAACTGTAGTTGCAGATCTTGAGTTTGAAGACACCAAGTAAGAAAATTTAAAATTTCCAAGTGATACTCCTGGAGTAGTTGTATGTGATGTTTGAAATCTTCCCAGTTTTCACACATGGATAACATTCTTTCTAGGTTCCCCAAGCTTCTAATTGATGGACCATATGGTGCACCAGCTCAAAACTACAAGAAATTTGACATTCTCTTGCTGATTGGGCTAGGAATCGGAGCGACGCCTTTCATCAGCATATTGAAGGACCTCCTGAACAATATAACTTCAAATGAAGTAAATTAAGCTCATCATTATATTTCAGAAATATCCAACTCTTGTTTAATATTCATTACTCACAGGCTCAAGTTTGATAACAGGAATCACCAAACGCAGATGGAAATGACACAGGAGGAAATGGTCCAGCAAGGGCATACTTCTATTGGGTGACAAGGGAGCAAGGATCATTTGAATGGTTCAAAGGAGTCATGAACGATGTTGCAGAAAGTGACCATAATGTACTTCTTGCAATTCCAGACCATCATTTCTTCTTTCTGCCTTTGTTCTTAATTTGCACAATTCAATAATTTACACCAACAGAAATTCTAACCTTTTTCCGCAGAAAGTAATAGAAATGCACAACTACTTGACAAGCGTGTATGAAGAAGGAGATGCTCGGTCGGCTCTCATTGCCATGGTTCAGCAACTTCAACATGCAAAAAATGGTGTGGACATAGTCTCTGGAAGTCGGGTAACTACCTTGGATCCTTCTAATTTTTACAGGTACCTGCAAGAGAAATCATAAAACTTGCTGATGTCAATCTATGGTATGACAGACAAGGACACACTTTGCCAGACCAAACTGGAGGAAAGTATTTGGTGACTTGGCGAATGAGCACAGTAATTCTCGAATAGGTAAGTGATATTAAGATTCTCTTCATAGTTCTTGAGCACTTACTGACATGTGGAGCTTGCAGGTGTTTTCTACTGTGGACCTGCAACACTCACAAAACAGTTAAGAGAACTATCAAAGGAATTCAGCCAGAACACAAGCGCACGCTTCCACTTCCACAAGGAAAACTTCTAGAATGGAGATAATTCATAATCAAGATAGTATGTCTAAAGAAGAAGAAGAAGAAGAAGAAGAAGAAGAAGAAGAAGAAAGTATTTGAGGTTTCAAAAGAGAAGGAAAATTGGAACATATTCGTATATGGTAAAGAAAACTAGAGCCTGGATACAACTTACAAGTTGCTTTTCTGTGTGCATAAGAAGGAAATGAGCTCAAGTACAAGGCTGGAGAAAGTGTGATATTATGGATCAGCTTTTCCATTTTGCCTCATCTTATATATTTTATGACATTTAATATTAATTTACGGGAAGAAAGCCTTGGATAAGTAAAACCTTGTCAAAGTTTGCATCTAAATCTTGTACCCAAAATGAACGAGATTAAATTCTTTAGTTTGTGTATAAAAAACTATTAAATTTGAGTGATTGATTTTTCAAATGTTTCATGATTATACATATTGCTCCAATCACTCAATTTTATTATCTTAGAACAATCTCTCTTACCTGTTATAATCTGCTGATGCGACAATCAACACACTGAAAAAAAAGGAAGATCACAATCAAAATAATGTCATTACGGCATATGATATGGTTGTTGGACTTTAAGTAGATGAAAAGTTTAAACCTAGGTGTTTAACTTGGAGGTGAATTTTAAGTTAAATTAAATCTAGATGTTTAAGTTGGAGTTGAAATATATTATTTAAATGAAATAAATATGACCACTCTCTTATAGGGAAAAAAAGAGAATAAAGAAGGTTGAGACATGAAAAAACATAGAAAAAAAGAGGGATTGATCTTTTTTTTATGGTGATGATAGTTGTGAATAAAAGAGAGTTTTAGCTTTTTGAGGAAATAGAGAATTTCTTCTTGAAGAGTAAAAATTTAAGAATATAATTAGACTGAGAAGACCTCTAAATTTTTTTTCATGTTGTCATTACAGAGAATCATAATAAATCAAGATGATATCATTTTTGTTGATTATTTCAAAGTTTATATATATATATATATATATATATATATATATCTGTTAATTTATTATTCCTATTGAATTCTTATTTGAGATAATTTATTTATATTGAAAGACTTTATAATTCATTCNTATATATATATATATATATATATATATATATATCTGTTAATTTATTATTCCTATTGAATTCTTATTTGAGATAATTTATTTATATTGAAAGACTTTATAATTCATTCAGATATAATAAAATTTCTCTATGATTACCCTGTGATTTGTTACCTTCTTGTTGAAGGATTTTTCCACATAAAAAACTATGTCTCTTTTGCATCATATTAGCTTGAATTATTTAATTCATATATAGAAACAAAGGAAAAATTCTCAATAATGATGTTAAAATAGTAATGTCATGATATAACACGTATCTTTCATAGAACAATCATATATAATTTGGAGGACAATTTTGGTACACTAAGGTTACCATGGTTTTAACTACAACCCTAAAATCGCATATAAGATATTGATACATCATTTGGAAAATGGATGCTCAATAACATCACCCAACTGCAAACACCATCCTGAAAAAAAGAAGAAGAAACTAAGGAACAAAAAGAAGAAGAAAACAATTCAGACATCTGAACTCCAAATTTAGAAATTTGATAAAGTTTTGATTAGTTTTCCTAAATCTTTTAGCTGCAATCTTTTTCACCAAAGCATGTACATTTAGAAAAGATTAAAATAATGATAGAAGCATGGGACATTTAGATATTGATGTTAAGTTTACCATTGCATAGATATATATGACTAATCACAATTTACCATTGCACCACAATTCGATCACAATTAGAGATATATGATTAATCAAATCATTTTTTCCATTTCATTAAAAAAGGTAAATAATTTTTTTTTCGATAGTAAAAGAAGGCCGAATTATATTACAATGAGCCCACTAGTTATTTTTGTAATTAGGATGAAAATCACTACGCTTTCATTATTTTCCATTTTTATTTTTTAAAATCTCATAAAATAATTAGTATTAGTATGGAGATAAAATAAATATATTGATCTACTAATAAACATTGAAGTTGAATGTTAACATAACGATTTATATTTTTTTCCAATTTTATTAATTTCTGTTTCACAAATTAATTATGATAAAGTTGACTTTTCATATTTCATAACATTCTAAATAAAAATAAAATGTAAACTAATTGAAATATTAATATGGTTATTATAATTTATAAGTTATAATATTTTCACTTACCTACAACAATTACAATAATATATGTGTTTTTTTTCATTTTACATAATATGTTTGTTATTTAAGAGCATTATATGTTTACAATGATATCACTTTTTAATACAACTTGCTTTTTCTACCATACTACTATTTGGAAATATTTCAATCGAGTTAGAATTGTTCAATATGATATTTATCAACAATGAAGTATTCAAGTGAGCATGTGCAACATCTCAAAAATACCACTTGGAATTTACATCATTCTACTTTGATTTTACTAATCAATATTATGGACATATTATTTTCTTTGTGGAACTAACATTTAAAGGAAAATATATAAATTCTAATTCAAAATAAAATCTAATACATGAATTCAAGAAAATATTATAATATTCTACGGTGTTCTATATGAAAGTCACTAATTAAGAAGAGTTTATTAATCTTTATTACAAGATCATTCTAATTTAACTGGACCTATTACATGTGTAAACTAGATCATCACGAACATCATTATTGCATATGTCATCACCATCTATTGAGAATCTTGATTACTAGTATGATTGGATTCTAGGGAGTGAAGATCATATAGGGTCTATAATAATATATGGTTTGGCTTGTTTAATTATTTTTAGTAGTGTGCATGAAACATTATCAATAAAACAGAGGATAAAATAATAACAAATAGTTTTATTTTTATTTGTTATCCCCTTTTTCGTTCACTTTACATCATCCTTTTCGGTGTCAGTTATTCATCAGTGGTAAGTACATCAATTGGATCATAATATCATGATACCTATTATTTCATGTATTCAATATATTTAAGACTAGTTCAATCTTTAACTTAGGATCAAGTTATTTGTTTATCTATTTATCTTATCTTAAGTTATCAATTATTACAATACAATAGTGAGTACATACTAGTGCATAAAAGATTAGTAATTATTTTCAATATCAATATGATTAGCTAGGCCATCAGTAGTTCCAAAAGAAGCTCATTAGTCAACAAAAGAACCCTGTAATTCCTGAAAGAACTAATCTACCTTATTTATGGGTGTAGATAAATAATAGGGATAATTTTCTTAGTTCGTCGATGACCATCTTCTTCATGTGTAAATTCAATCAACCAAACTTTAATCTTTTTTAATCTTACTATCAATTGAGCAATATAACCCACTTCAAATTTATGTTTAGTGATAACTAGACTACACACACACACACACACTATATATATATATATATATATATAATATATAGTAAATCAATTAATCATTCAATTGGGTCAAACAATACATGCAAAGAAAACATAATTGAATATCATCATTCTGACCATCTAATAAAGGACTGGGGCCCACATCAAGGACAATACAACCAAGGTTGCTTCCATTTGTTTGGAATACAACCAACTGAACATGGGTCGTTTTGAGGTCAACATAGTTTGTTTTGCTCTATCAGTTTACAAGTTTCATTTAGTGTCATGTTGACAATGTCTGATAGAATAAGGGTTAGGTTAAGACTAATGTAACTGATATCATATCAGACCAATCCCAATTCGTGATGGAAACAACTGATAGAATATGACCCATATCAACAATGATATGGTCTATTTTAGGTTAAGGTTTCCTTTGTGCCATTTTCAATTGGTAGAAAACATTTCATATCAGGAATGATAATTTGTTTTCTACCTCCTTCATCATCATTTCTAGTGAATGTGGATCATGCCGAGGATGGCGTAGTTTGTGTTCAAACTTCATGATACTAAAATTTGAAATCATTATTTTCATCTCGAAAGTTGATCAAAGGCAGGAAATTATTACTTTTTTTCAAAAAGAATATAAATCCGGGAAGAGAGACAATATTACACATAACCCACCGTTCATTATTTTATTTTCAGGTATTTTTATATGAATCTAAAACTTGAGAATCTAGTTATAACCCTAGTACAGATCATATTTTTATACCTTACATGTGATTCAATCCCTTCTTTTCTATTCGTTTCTTTTGTGTGTGTGTGTGTGTGTGTGTGTGAGAGAGAGAGAGAGAGAGAGAGAGAGAGAGAGAGAGAGAGTTCGTGATGGATAGGAGAAGAAAATAATAACCTAACAAAAGTTATGTCGTAGCTTGGGGTTTACGTAGAGGAGTATAGGATTTCAATTAAGGTTAAGTTAAACTTGAACTCCAACTTTTAGATTAATATTACTAGACTGTATCTTCTTACCACAATATGACCCATGTCTTACTCGAAAAAGTCCATGTTCAACCTCTCTCCTTTTTTTATGTTTAGGAGTCAGGTGTTATAACATATAAACAACATATGAAATGTTCCTTATGACAATCTTTTGTTTTGGAACAAATTTAAAGAAGATGTGCCACATTTAAAGGATATATATTATGCCCCATATTTGGAGTCATTAGAACCAAAATTCTTTTTAAGAAATAAGATTTATGAACTAGGAATAAGATAGGTTGACCATTACTGAGTTTCGAATGGATCACATAAAAAAGATAAAAAAGGTGTTTGGACAACTTCATAGCATTGAGATTAGTTCGAGTTTGAATTTAATGGAAGTATTCATAAAGGAGGGACACTGTGTCCCTTCTTTTGTTCACTGAATCAATGATTTATCACTCAGATTGAAAAAGATGACTAACGGCAAGTTTAATTACCTGTAAATTGACACAACCAGTAGATTTGTTTATTACAATTGTTAATTTCAATACATCAAAGTTAACTACATGGAGGAAAGTTGGAGTCACAGAGTGGACCTTGCCGAATTAATGAGAGAGGAAAAAGAGTAGTACGTGATAATATTATAATATATTTAAAATATATGATTAAGAAGTGAAAACTAGAATACAAAAATTATAAAAAAAATCTTAAATATTATTAATCGATAAATTATATATATAAGTAAAAATGGATATTCTAAAAGCTATGAGGATAAAAATAGAAAATTCTGATTATAAAATAATGAAAATAAAAAAAAATATTAACTTGTAAATAAACTAAATCAGCATGCAACAAGAATATATATGTTCAAAAATAAAATAAAAATAATTGACTATATTTAAAAAATAAATACAATTTTAGTTTATTTCAAAAAAAAAGTTAACTAATCAAAATATAAACTAGTAAAGAAAAAATATCAATAAGCTTTAATTAAAACTAGTATAAACATTTACTAAAAATATATCGATATGAAATCATACATTAAAATAAAATATCAAAAAGAGAAAATGTATTAATAAAGTAATTAAATAATATACATATTACGAAACAAGAAATTATTATCAATAATTTTCATTACTTAAATCATTATTCAATAATAATTAACCACTTACATCACATTTCAAACTTCAACTTTAATCAAATAACATAATTTATTTTCTAGAATTTACATCTTTCCAAATAATGAAAAAATAGTTCACACAAATAAAAGTCAAATGCTTTGTAAGTGCATTAAATTTAAATTAAGAATATCAATATCACATATGTTTTCTTCTCTGTTATTCTTTTCCTCCATCTTCTTGTTAAAACCATTACAAAATGAAAATCTTGAGCCACAACCCTTTTCCATTAAAAGTAAAAAAAAGAAAAAAGAGAAAATCAAGGAGAAGGATAGAGGTGTTGATTAGAGTCATGATGCAAAACCCAATTAAGGACGTAAGACCTTTCACCATGCTGCACAACACATCCGAGTAAGATCCAAGCATGATCGCTTGGCGCTTGGTCATAACAGAGGTGTGTTATGTTTGGTCGCATTTCGATGACGTATAACCAGCATGCTTATTTTGATATTATAAAGATAAAGTAACAATATGTTTATTTTTAAATATGTTTAAGATGACCATTTTTATTATTGTCATTATTATTGTTGTTATTTAAAAATAAGGGTAAATATATTTTATTTTTCATTTTGCCAACATCTACTACTAGTAAAAAATTCGATACTAGCTTTAAAGATTTTACTCACTGACTCATCGTAATACATAAACAACACAACCATCTTTTCAGATGGAAATTACAATAAGAACTAGATCTTGAAGCTTCAAACATAACATCAACACAAGATAACAAAAATCAAATCAAACAAGACTATAAACAAAATTAGGTAGCATTAATTAAAGTGTAACTCAAATATCTAAAGATGACAACAAGTTCTTTAGCAAGACCTAATATTGGCCAGCAAGCTTAGCCACAAATATCCATAAAAAATAGCGACATACTAGAGGAGTTGATCTCCCCATTTCACATATCAAAACAAAAGAAACTACAATACTAATCTAATCCCCTAAACAACATAGATCAACTACGAAAATAACCTCCAAATTTGAGCACTTCTCCTCCGCTTCCCAACTCAGGACAAAGAGCAATAACCACTTTCTTTTTAGAAAAAAAAAATAATCAAAGATCTTTCATGGTGGTTGCCTTTTTCCCTTTTATACTCTTGGGGTTTCTTTCCCCTCTTCCTCTATTGGCACATGTCCCTCCTTTACATCTAGGAGGTTTTCAAGAATGTCACAAAAGGAATCTTCCCAGAAGTTGGCCTCTTTTATCCTTTCTTGGAGTTGTTTATAGTGAATCCTATTGGGTTTGAATATGTAAAAGTTTCATATGTGAATTTCCTTTCCCAATTACTATCGGTAAATGTCTTAGTGCAACAACATAAAAATGAGGTTCTTTCCCATTTTT
The DNA here is from genome assembly GCA_001647135.1 of Pontederia paniculata. NCBI lineage: Eukaryota > Viridiplantae > Streptophyta > Magnoliopsida > Commelinales > Pontederiaceae > Pontederia > Pontederia paniculata. The sequence goes on from LTAE01003590.1 coordinate 35,657, forward strand.
CTGAAATGAACCAAAAACATGGTATCACTCAATTTCTTCACTTTGCATAAAATAAAGAGTAAATAATGGAGATCATGAACATGTGCAAATAATGCGCGAATAATAAAATTATGTTTCCAATAGATATACACTTAGGATCAAATTCACTATTTCACACTATATATATAATTATTTTCATCAAATATTTTAATTGAAATTTTTGTTGTGAGAATCCGATAGTATATCATTTATAGGCATATAGGTCAGTGTCACTTTTTTTTATCACCATATTTTTAATATAATAGTACTCTATTTAAACATGTTTGTATTTTGAACTATTTACTCCACCGTCAGTCAAGGTTATACAACTTGATTGTTAAAATACATCAAAGTGATTATTTGACCAGATTAAGAAATATATTTTTAAAAGAAAACATCTGAGCCAGACTCCATAGGTGACTACTATAATAGCAATGTGCTTAATCTCTTGTGTATGTCCAGTCACACATCATTATTTCTCACTACCATGAGCTCAAATGACCCAATGTGCATTTAAGATAATCTATATTCCCACCAAAATTCGCATATGAATAATGTATAGCCTCGAGTGTATCTGTTTGATATGTCAATCTCAAATGCATTGCGCCTTTCAAATATCAAGATATCATCTTAGTTGTTTCCCAATGGACCTTTCTAGCATTATTTTAAATCTACAAACTAGGCTTACAACAAAAGTGAAATCATATCTCGTATAGAGCATCGTATATATCAAGTTGCTCATCGCTTGTATTATATGATTTTCTAAGAATTTTTGCCCTATATTCGAACAGTAATTTTTACTATGTCTTTTTTCAATCATAAGTAGTCTAGTTGTTGGACTATAACTTTGCATTCTAAATTTTTTTAATATCTTATCTATATATGGTTCCTGACTTAAGCTCAACTTTAGGATCTAGATGGCACCAAGAGAGGGAGGGGG
>LTAE01003591.1:3755-23557 GCA_001647135.1 Pontederia paniculata
ATAATAATAATAATAATAATAATAATAATAATAATAATAATAATAATAATAATAATAATAATAATAATAATAATAATAATAATAATAATAATAATAATAATATATGTATAGTCAATCATCGGTATATAATAAAATCATCTTCTTTTTATATGCTTAAGCTTCGGTTCGAGATTCATTCTCTTTTCAAGATTTTCGTTATCTTTTATGTGATTTTTTCACATTTACTTTATTTTATGTTTTTCCTTCTTTAATCCACTTTGGTGCAATGAAACTCCTAACTCATTTAATCATTTTGATTAATTATAGTTTAATTAAAACAATTTAATGATAATGATGCTTATATAATTACTATAGGAAATATACATTAGACAATATACTAATGCATCATTTACAAAGTGATTCTTAAAAGAAACTGAGGATGTAATTTTGTAATTGACTTGAGATCAGTTTCCATTGAGTTCAAAATTAGTGTTAGTTTTCTTCTGTTAAAAAAATATCACGACCAAAAGAAAATATTTCAAAAGATAATAAAAAAGAAAAGGTGATGAAATCAATAAATGACTTCCAAGAACAAAGAACATAGTTGTAACACAAATACAATTATTCATAAGAAAAATATCAATAAAAAATGAAAACTTACTACATCCACTCATCTCATAGTATGTTTTCGTCGTCAATATGGTCACATCTTTATATAGGCTGATAATAGGATTAATAAAAATTTAAATAATTTTAATAAATTTCAAGTGTCATAATTCTTTAATGAATTTCAAAGATTCATTTATTTTAATTTGTCATAAAAAGATCATTATGCTTTAATGGCATAAAGAAGTTACATAATTTGATTATACTAATTAATTTGGGAGAAAATTAATACTTAATACAAGCAACTTTGAGAATTGAATTTAGAACCTTTGACTGTGATATCATATTAAATTAGATGGCTAACAACAATCCTAAAAATTTAAGCATGTAAGAAGAACGATATCTTTTATACTTATATTCTTAACAATTATCATAATTCATCATAAAAAAATTATCATAGAAACATCTTTTAGCTATTTTGAGAATGCACTCTCCATCAAGCATCCTTTTATTTATATTTTTTGTAATATTATTTTCTTAAAACTCATCACGGGTTAATAAATGGAGGATTATCAAGTTATAAAAGATGCAAAAACTCATTAACTTCCTAATTTGTGTAACTTAAAAAGTTCATGTAGTCACTTTCTTCCTTCATTGTATTAAATAAGTCATTCTAGAAGATAATTAACTTTGAATTTGAAAGGCACAATGATAATATTTTTATTATTTTTTCTGCTACAAGAATTATTTATAGGAAAACTTTATGGTCCTTCATTTAATTACATGTCATTCAAAAGAAGTTATTAATTTAGATTTCAAAGGTCACACATCAATTCTAAGACATAATAATGATCATTTTTAATTTTTTTGTTACAGAAACAAATGTTTTGAAAAGTTCGTAAAAGCCTCTAAACAATTAATTATTGGAAGGTGAAAGTTTATTGTGGAAACTACCAATCATTAACTACAATAAAAAATGATAAGAGCTAGGGTCATTAAGTAATATGTATTCAAGAATTTTTTTAACCTCCTATATGTTTTTTCCATTATTTAAATAAATAAGTCATTCTAAAAGATAAATAATTTTGAATTTATAAGGTCATACATTGATTTTAAAAACGATATTATAAAAACTCATTGATGAGCAAAATCACGTGAGATGACGCCCAAGTCCAATATATATACTTCACATGAGGCTTATTGCTTGCATGAATATGGACTCCCACCTTCCATTAATTTTTTTTATTGCTAATAAGAATGTTGTAAGATACGTTCACTATGATCTTTGTACATTATTTGTGTTGCTCATTTGAAACTATTTTATTTTCGCTGTTGTTGTATTCATCATAAGAAATTGGGAATATTTGTAGAAATCAAGTGTGATTGTGCGAAGATTTCAGTATGATTCTGGTATTGAATAGAAAGTAAAAAACTAAACCAGAGAGACAAAGTGCAAAGTAGTAAACTAATGATATAAAAATTTTATAAAACTTGAGGAAATAAGAGTTCAAAATTAAATCTACACATGTAATGATTACTTGCATTAATAAAAAAAATACTTGATAGGTAGTAACAAGTTCAAAAATTTTGGAATATTTATGTAACTGTAAATTTATACCTTGGAGACAAATTTTGATGAAGAGGGACACATGAACCATATGAGCTACATGTGAGTTTATCAAGAGTTTTTAAAAAAAATAAGTTTATTAAAAATGATTAAGAAATACCACATATTCATTTAAAAATATTTAGTAAATAATTATATTTTTAATTCATTCCTTCTATTTAAAATATTGAAAATGTGAAAATATGAAACTTTTCAAAATACTTTCTAAATTTTTATATATTTTCTAAAATGAAGGTTCATAAAAGTGATTCAACCCTAATTAGTTTAATCTCACTCTCCCCCTCACGACCTCTCACACTTGTGATGTTGTCTTTGTGACTCTCCGCTCTCCCTGCCTCCGACGGAGATCTGCTATGATCTCTCTCTCTCTCTCTCTCTCACTCTCATGCTCTCTCTCTTTGTGACGCGTCCCTACGATACGATCCTTGATCGATATCTTCTTGACCTTAGATAATTTGTAGGCATGATCGAGATGTGCACGCCTCTTCTCATGACTACAACCCCCACATCTTGCTCGAAGGCCTCTGCTCATGACCATTGCTCCTCGCATCCGCTCGAAGGCCTCTCCTCCACTGCCCCTACATCCACTCGCACCCATGAGAAGTTTTATGTCGTGTCTATGGTTTTGCTCTATGGTTTTGCTGGCAATGTCTTTGCACTTGCAAGGAGGCCTATAGGTATATTAATGTTGTATAATGCATTTTTTGGTGAAGCATTCTTTCATGTTTGTTTGCAAATGAAATCAATTAAATGGAGGGCTTGTACCATATGAGATCAATTCGCTTTGTCTGATGGTGTAATATAAATTATTGGAAACTTGATCCGTTTTGATTTTGATTGTAAATTTAATTTTTCCATTTTATTTTTTAAGATTTTAGGTTTTAAGTGGCAGTATTATTTATAACCATTAGAAACGTTATATTGCAGATGATAAATCCATTAAGTGCTTCATGAAGACACTAAGAGAAAGAGGAGGCAATTACTACAACAAAGATGTCTCTAAACCCTCCAAAGACCACAATGAATCTATATTCATTAAAACTATCAAATTTATATTATGCACACCAATGATAAGACATCAAATCAAATTTAATTGAGTTGTGTTTGTAAATTCATCTGTTAGCTTTGTTTTGACTCGATGAATCTATCTGAGTTATGCATGTAAATTCATCTGGCAGCTTTGTTTTGACTTGGTTAAATATTGATTTGTTGAAGGTGATCGAAAAACATCTAAGCGATGTTGAATGCTGCAATCTCAAATGAGTTGCATTTACTGCAAAGTTTGAGATCACACATCAACACATGAATTTCACAACAGAGATCAACATATTCTGAACAAACAAGGCCATCTCATATCAAAAGATTTTTTTCTTTGAAATCATAATCTGAAAAAGTGAACAAGAATCACAATCTCTTTAAAACTCTAATGCAGTAAATCTAACTTTTAAGTAGCTTATGAGTTAGATCCACTATACACATTTATGAGAGCGTGCATTCTTTGTTGCTTCGCTTCATCGAATGAGTTGATTAAACTACATAGAGATTGAGCAAATGGACAAATAGGAGTGGTTATAACTTGTCAAGTCTTCAACATTGATCAACTGAAAGAAAGGAAGGATTTCCAAATCCAAAAAGTTTATACTTTTTTTATTGTAAACATTGATATTGTTTCAACTTTATTATTATGAAAAATAAATTAACTTTTCTTAAGTTTAATCAATCGTTTCAGCTCTAAATGTAGATCCTTGTCTTGTAAAAAGAACGTAGCAACTTTGTAATTCTGTTACCATACAATTTTCTTATGTTGATGAGCGAAGTGCTTCCTAATCTCCTTCAAAAAAAATCTTTATGCCTCAATAATGTTGGTGGCTTCAGTGGGATGATGACTCCCAAAATATAAACTTAGATCAATCATGGCAGAGGACGAAGCTCAAGTTGCACAACAAGGATCATGTGTATTCTCAAACCTTATCAATGGCCATACAAGTCTTTTAGCACCAAAACTTTCTTGGAGATAAAGGAAGTGATAGAGCATATCAGAATAGAGACAATAACCAACACAATATCATACGAATTGGCATACACAAAAATGATTTTGGAATTAATAATCCTGAAAAATGTAGTGTAAGATCCTTTGTGAAAATTCATTTAAGCATGGAAGGCTAAGAGAGGTTGACCTTCGAGCATGAGGTTGGCGCTGCAAGAATAAAGCGATGGAGTAAGGGTGACAATCACAAGGCATGAGGATGACAGCGTGGGGTGGCGGTCGCACACAACTAAGGATGTTGCCGTGATAAGAGGTCAACCTTCGAGCATGTGGTGATGCAACGAGCAGGGCATCAAAGAGAGAAAGTCGATCAATTGCCTAGATCTACGCCCTAAACTGAGAGAGAGAAAATGCATGCTTGATGAGTTGATCGATTAAGATAATTTAATGAATCAATTGGTTTAGATAAATTTTTAAATGAGACAATTGGTTTAGATGCTTTTTGTATCTACCATAGATTTAAAATCTAATGGCCCAAAATATAGGAGACATGGTGTCCCATATTTAAGTAGGTGACACCTCCATTAAATCCTTAAATTTAAGGTTAATATTTCAATTTTTTCTAAAAAATATATGATCATTTTGTAATAGAAAAAGATAAAGAAATAACAAAAAATTGGAGAAACAATAGAATTAAATATTTATATAATACCAAAAGAATGATAGAAATATTAAGATAAATAAAATAAATAAATAATAACAAAACGTAATGGTTAGTCAAGTTGGATCATGCGTGTTTTTTTTTCAACTTATACTTAACTTAAGATTGAGTTGACATTAAGCTATGTTAAACTATCGAGTTCATGATGTCACCAATTTGAAAACCTCTAAAAATGAGAAAATGACGATTATACATGCATTAAAAGATCAATAAATTAAAAAATGCATGATTTATTCTTTTAATGTAAATATGCTACTACTACTAATAATAATAATAATAATAATAATAATAATAATAATAATAATAATAATAATAATAATAATGATAATAATAATCGTCGTCGTCATCATCATCATCATCATCATCATCTAGAGAATATGTAGAATAAAATAAATCTTATTAGATTACAAAACCATGATAAAAAAATTATGATAAATATAATTTGGAAACTAATTTAAAATAATAAAAATAATGATAATTTGATTGGACCATATCCTACTCAGCCACTAAATCTATTGTCAAGTTCAACAGGTGATCAATCCATTTTGATGAGAAAAATATCAGAGTTAACAATTAATAAATTTAAATAAATCAAATTATTTAATTGGCACATCGCCTGAGCATGTTACCTAGTTTTAATATTATCTACTTTCCATCCCTCCCTCTACATTTACCATTTTACCATTATTTAAGTTTATTTGATAAATTTTTAAAAATGAAAACAATACCTTTCAAAAAAATGAAAACAATAAAAAAAATCTAATTGGGCACACCTCACCCTCATCTTCTTTATTAGAGCTCAAGTTACATTATTCTTTTCATATTTTAAAATCCAAATCATAAATTTTGGATGATTTTAAAATCGAGGTTGCTACTTTTTCACATCTAGGTCCTAGTTCAGGACATTTGTACTGTAAAACACTAGTACTTAATGCAACTATACTAAAATATTAAAATCTATTTTAACTTTCATATTCAATTATATGAAATTATTTTAGGTTAATAATAGTACTCAATCGACTTGAGGGCGCAATAATTAAGAAACAACATTTAAAAGAATATGAGTGTAATTTTAGCTTAATTTGACATTTATAGATATCTTTAAATTTAGTTTGCATTGATCCTATCTATTTTTTCAAGGCCCCTAATTTTGTCAAGTAATTTTATTTATTCTAAAAATCAACATATTTTTAATTGATGTACAAACTATTGATTTCGGGTCGGATAAGTGTTTTCCATTTTCTAAGTTTTGATTTTCACCTGTATTCTTCACTTTTCCATTTGATTTTTTTATTTTTTCTAAATTTAGCAGATAAAATTAAATAAGAATAACATGAAAAATGTATAATTAAAACAATATGTTTTTATCCATTTAGGATTAAGGGGTAGTTTATTTTGATGTAATGGTAAATCAAGAATGTAAAGGATTTGAAGATTTTATGATGATTTATATTTAAAAAAAATACTTTTTTTTTAATTTGGATAGATGTAAATGAAACTTTGAAAATTGAATTATGTTGTTTGAAGTTAAGAATTTAATGTAATAATTAGAATAAAGGTATTAATATGTTAATAAATAAAATTTAATTATATAGAGATTTTCTAATAATATATTATTTAATTTATTAAAATAATTTATTTTAGTTAGATAGTTTTTATTTTAATATTTACTTTTCTAATAATATATTTTTTTAAAATATTTTTATTTACTATAATAATATTAACTTAGATTAATTTTAGTTTGACAATTTTATTTATGTTATTTAAATATATACATTATAATTTTTAAGGAGGTTATAATGTAACACCCCAACCAAACGCGGGTCGCGTCCAATGCGGACACGGGCCATGTTGTGCGAGGACGGGCCGTGTTGGCAGAACACGGGCCGTGTTTACCAAATATGGGCCGGATCCATTGGGACGCTGGTCGTGTTGGGCCTAAGTGGAAAGTCCATTCGTAAAGAAATTAGGCTAATGATGACTAAAACTCTCTAAACCCTAATTGACCTCTATATAAACCATAACACGAAATTAATTCGCTATAACCCTCATAATTTTCTACCCAGTCGCCAAGTAACCTCTCCCCTCTTTTCCCTCTTTCTCTCTCTCATCCTTAGAGGATTTTTCTGGTCTCGGGAATGGCACCAAGAGGAGGAGACGAGGGTCAACGATATATGGAGCGGAGAGGAAGCAATAACACGCGGACCGAGAAAAGATAGGAAGGAACGAATCCTAAGGTATGTAATTAGGATCATTAAGAAGAATTAATTTTAAGGTTTTAATCGATGCTTAATGATGATTAATGAATATTTTCGGAAAAGTAATCGCATGTTAATCGGGGTTTTAATGAAAGGGTTCTTCATATTTCATTAATAAGTTAATGAGATGTTATGAGACACGGTCCGTATTACCTAACACGGTCTGCGTCAAGGGTGTCGGTGGAAGATGCGTCGGAGACGGGACGCATTAGATGAAATGTCATCACGTCAATCCAAAATGCACTGCGTTCCAGTGAACATGGTCCGCGACCTCTGGAAGGAAGGCCACGTCATACTCGGCGTGCGCCGTCCCGACCACGACCACATTCTCCCTGGATGAAACGACGTGTGTGCCTACAAGACTCGTACTGCATTCCTCGGAACCCTAATACTACTTCAAACGGTCGCGCCTCTCCAATGCGTGCGAAGACACTGAAATGGTCCGTGTTAAGCTTAACACGGTCCGTGTCCTCTGATTTACATGTTTTAGTCAACACAATTGTGTTATGCGCTTAACCTGGGAACAACATGGGCCGTGTCACACGTGATGCGGGCCGTGTCCGGGATGAATGATGTGATATTTGATTGACTGAGTGAGATTGTTTGAGGTAGGGCTAGCATTTCTCTCACGTGAACATAGTATAATAGATAATGAAGAATTAAAATCTACTAATGATTGTGTTTGAATATGTAACATGAAGAGGAAGGCCCCGACGGACTGAGGGATTCATCCCTACTGCTACTGTTACTATTACTATTGAAGACTTACTGATGGGTCTACGGTTGACCCCATGGTCTAGATAGTCATTATGATGACGGATTGTTGGAATCTTCATGTATTGGTAAATGTTCATTATTGACTCAATTAAAAGATGCTACCAAGATAAATGAAAAGAAGTACTAATGAACTGTACAGATGATCATGCCACTGTTACTGAAAAAGAAATAATGAAAAAATTGTTAAGTAATGAAGCCTCACATGATTAATGCTTTAAAGAAGAAATGTTTGATTTACATGCTTACTGACCCCTGATTATTATTTCCTTCTATATGATTTTTACATACTAAGTGTCACAACTCATGGGTTTTCACCTGCGAATTCAATTCTACAGGCCATTCTGATCTTTAATAGGTATTGATGGTGATGCAACTCATGATGGGTTGTTTTGCACATAGCATAGGATCTTAGTTGTGTCCTACTGGTCATTTGTTAGAGATGAACTTATTTTGAGTCCTTTAGAGTTTATTTGATTTAGTTATTGATGTTTAGTTTTATTGGAACTATGTATCGGATTATTAGTCTTGATATTAAAAAAGGATATTTTAGTTTTATATTGTCACTTTTATCTGATGTGGGCCAATTGATTAGTCAAAATAAAGTCACTGCTGTATGACGGTAGCGTCCCCAAAGTCATAATTTTTCCAAGTGGCAAGGTCTAATTTTGGGAGCGTTACAAATGGTATCAAAGCCTAACGAGGGGCACTTTTTAGCCGTCCCTAAATAGATAGAAGTCCATGTGCAAGCACCACGAGCCATCATCACGCCGTCAGCTATGAGTTTAATTCGAAAATAGATTATTGACCTCACTAATGGAAACATGTATGATTGTCTTATATGTAGATGCCTCCACGATGTTCCATTAGACGTGCTAACCAATCCCCAGAAACCAACATGACAAATCCACTTACGGAAATCGATGCATTAAATCCACCATCGGTTATTGACAACCCAAATTCACCCCCTGAACCTGTCACGTCAAATCTCACGCCAGAGATTGTTGAAGATCAGAATGAGTTTCTGAATAGCCTGATGAGAGCAGCCCGTAGGGAACAACAACGCGAGGAGACAAGGGACACAATTGAAAGGTTTCTGAAGTAACACCCTCCAGAATTTAAGGGGACTCATGATTTTGGTTATGTTGAGAAATTGATAGAGAAAATGGAGGAGATCTTCGTGGAGATGCAATGTTCAGAGGAGAAGAAAATTATCTTTGTAGTAAACCGTCTCATGGATGATGCAAAGGACTAGTGGAATGCTACGAAGAACACAAAGTTTGCAGCACATGGTGACATCTCTTGGGAGGAATTCAAGGAAGTCTTTGAAATGTGTTACCTGCCCCAGTACCAGAAGGATAGGAAACAGGAGGAGTTCCTGCAACTAAAGCAGCAAGGCAGGACTATAGAGCAATACCTAGTCAAGTTCCTGCGGCTAGAGAAATATTGCACTTTGGACAAGAATGAGAAGTACATGACAAAGAAGGGCTGCATTCGGAACTGAGAGCCAAGGTCATGAGCGAAAACTGCAAGACAATACAAGAGGTCTCTAAGCTTGCATTAGAATTGGAATGAGAACAAGAGGACTAAAGAAGAACACAAAAAGAAAAAGAAGTAGCACGCCCACTAAACAGAGACAAGGCTAGGTGGGATGACAAGAGACAAAACAAGGCTTCTAAATAGATCACCGTCGAGAAGAGCGTTCCAGACCTTACGAACCACGGGAAGGACAACAACAACCACAACTGACTGACAAGGGGACATTCCCAAACTGTAAATGACAACATATGGGGGAGTGTCGCTACAAGACTGGAGTGTGTCTTCGCTATGGAAAGCATGATCATTATATCAAGGACTATCAAGAACCAAAGTTGGCTCCTCAAGGCTCTAGGGGTGCAGGAGGCCCCTCAAGATTGACGCAAGGCCGAGTGTACAATATAATGGCGGAAGAAGAGCCAAACGCCAAACCACATGTCTATGACTCCTTAGGTACACCACTAAAACTAATCACATCTCATGGTGATCAAAGAAAAAAAATGATGACATTGTTACTAAGGAGGTTATTCCCTAATGAGAATTGAAATAAATTGATAGATGTTAGTGTTAGATTCAAGGATGAATCTAATTTTTAAGGAGGTTATAACGTAACACCCCAACCAAACGCGGGCCGCATCCAATGTGGACATGAGCCGTATTATGCGAGGACGGGCCGTGTTTACCAAAAATGGGTTGGGTCCATTGGAACGCTGGTCGTGTTGGGCCTAAGTGGAAAGCCCACCCGTAAAGAAATTAGGCTAATGATGACTAAAACTCTTTAAACCCCAGTTGACCTCTATATAAACCTTAACACGAAATTAATTCCCTATAACCCTCATTATTTTCTACCCAGCTGCCAGGTAACCTCTCCCCTCTCTTCCCTCCTTCTCTCTCCTCTCTTCTTCTATTTCTCTCTCTCATCCTTAAAGGATTTTTCTGGTCTCGAGAATCGTGCTAGGAGGAGGAGATGACGAGTGTCAACGACATACGAAGCGAAGAGGAAGCAACAACACGCGGACCGAGGAAAGATAGGAAGGAACGATTCCTAAGATATGTAATTAGGATCATTAAGAAGAATTAATTTTTTAGGTTTTAATCGATGCTTAATGATGATTAACGAATATTTTCGAAAGAGTAATCGCATGTCAATCGGGGTTAATGAAAGGGTTCTTCATATTTAATTAATAAGTTAATGAGATGTTATGGGACACGGTCCGTGTTACCTAACATGGTCTGCGTCAAGGGTGCCGGCAGAAGATGCATCGGAGACGGGCCGCGCTATATGAAATGTCGTCACGTCAACCCAAAACGAACTGCGTTCTGGTGAACACGGTCTGGGACCTCTGGAAGGAAGGCCATGTTGTACCCGGCGTACGCCGTGCCGACCACGACCGCGTTCTCCTTGGACGAAATGGCGCATGTGCCTGTAGGACTCGTACCGCATTCCTCGGAACCCTAATACTGCTTCAAACGGCCGCGTCTCTCCAACGCGTGCGAAGACACCGAAACGGTCCGTGTTAAGCTTAACGCGGTCCTTGTCCTCTGATTTACACGTTTTAGTCAACACAATTGTGTTATGCGCTTAACCTGGGAATAACACGGGCCGTGTCACACGTGATGCGGGCCGTGTCCGGGATGAATGATGTGATGTTTGATTGATTGAGTGAGATTGTTTGAGGTAGGGCTAGCATTTCTCTAACGTGAACGTAGTATAATAGATAATGAAGAATTAAAAGCTATTAATATTGTGTTTGAATCTGTAACATGATGAGAAAGGCCCCGAGGGACTAAGGGATTTATCTCTACTTCTACTGTTACTCTTACTGTTATCGTTATTGATGAAGACTTACTGATGGGTCTAGAATTGACCTCATGGCCTAGCTAGCCATTATGACGACGGATCGCTGGAATCTTCATGTATTGGTAAATGTTCATTACTGACTGAATTAAAAGATGCTACCAAGATAAATGAAAAGAAGTATTGATGAACTGTACAAATGATCATGTCACTGTTACTGAAAAAGAAATAATGAAAGAATTCCTAAGTAATGAAGCCTCACATGATTACTGTTTTAAAGAGGAAATGTTTGATTTACATGCTTACTGTCCCCTGATTATTATTTCCTTCTATATGATTTTTACATACTGAGTGTCACAACTCATGGATTTTCCCCTACGAATTCAATTCTACTGGCCACTCTGATCTTTAATAGGTACTGATGATAGTGCTGATGATGATGCAACTCGTGATGAGTTGTTTTGCACATGGCATAGGATCCTGGTTGTGTCATGCTGGTCATTTGTTAGAGATGAACTTATTCTGAGTCCTTTGGAGTTTATTTGATTTAGTTATTGATGTCTAAATTTGTTGGAACTATGTATTAGATTATTAGTCTTGATATTAAAAAAAGATAGTTTGGTTTTATATTGTCACTGTTATCTGATGTGGGCCAATTGATTAGTCAAAGTAAAGTCACTGATGTATGACGATAGCATCCCCAAAATCATAATTTTGTCCGGTGGCAAGGTATGATTTTAGGGGCGTTACATGTGTAGTTGGAAGTTATGGAATGTGAATCTTTATGTTTTGAGTATTATCTATAATAACATAGAATGTTTTATATTCTAAATTGTTTTGTTTGGAATGTCAATGCAATTTTAAAAAGGCAATTCTTTATTTTTGGCTAGTTGTATCTAGAAGTTTAAAATTTTGATATATGATATTGTTGTTGAAAATAATTAAATATTATTTTATTATTAATACTTGTATCATCGATTTAATTTATTTTATTTAAATAGTATTTATAATTTTACATCAATGTATTTTTTATAAATATTCTATTTTACCATTATGATACTTTTTATTTTTGTTTTAGTGATATTTCTATTTATTATGTTATATATATTTTATTCATTAACTTTTGTTTGCAATAAAATATAATTGTATGTCAAATAGTTAACTAAAAAGTAATATCAATCTTTTTTTTTTCCATTGGAACTGGCAACAAACTCTCTCCATATCTCTTCCATTATTTCCTGAACTCTCACATTATGTTTTTTTGTAATTTATATTTCATCACTATTTTTTCCTAATATTTATTTCAAATTTTCAATTATACTATTTTGAAGCAACTTTGTCTTTAACCATTTTTTTTTACATTCTTATGTAAGTGACTATATTATGATTTCTAGAACTTATTATTTTATTTTCATTGTCTTTTCTTATTTAATTTTTATTTTTTGATGTAAGTTCCCTTATATGATTTCCTTTTTCGGTTATAAAAGGAGACCTAGGGCCTGATACGATAGAAACAATTAAAACAAAGGGATACTTAAGTTCCACTGGTGAAAATCGAATTCGAGACTTGTCAGTACTCAAGTCAAGGGGTAAGCCATTGCACTACGCCCTTGTTCCCATCCTATAGGTTTTTTAGTATAATTTTCTATACAGTACATGCAATCACTCGTAATAGACACATTCTAACCAAACAAGATTATTGTGCATGCAGAGTTTCCTGTATATGCAATTACAACTTACCAAACAGTAAGTAAAATCGAAAAGTTAGGAAATAAAGTGGATAACATTAAATTTTAATAAGTGACATGAAATATATTTTTTAACTAATTAATTCTTTATTAAGATATATTATTATCCATTTATATTCAAACATAAAAGCTCCTATCATTTATGTTTTATTGATGATTTGATGACATCATCAACTTCTATGTTGTGCTGTTTGATTTATGGAATTTTATTATCCATATCTTTGATATAATCTTCGTGTATGGGGAATTTCTTCAACAACATGCTCACCATATGTGTTAGCATGGCAAGCAGATCCGTGAAATATTTTCTTCTTGAGTATGATAGAATGACTTGCTGGTGCTTTGTTCAGGCAAATTGATTCCAACTTAATTATTTGTGGTGTGTCTTTTTGTTGATGGCTCGATGACTCTTCACACTAGTCAAGTTTGGCTTCTCCATGGACTCCATCTTGCTTTGAAATTCTGTTCTTGCCTTCAAATATTGACTTTGATTTCCCTTGTTTCTTCACCATTGAGGATGCTCAATTATCCGAGTTGTGTAAAATAATATATATCCTGAAAAGTTGACACAACACTAAAAGAAACGTGAAACTATAAGCAAGATAAAAAAATCAGAGAAAGAAAATATCAAATTACTAATGGAAATATACAAGTTAACAATTAATCCCCGATAACTTTATCGACACCAAAAACTTGATGCAATTTAATTGCACTAGTAAACACATTAGTCGTTCAAGTAATAAAGTGATTAAGAGTGAGGATATCGAACTTACGAGGACTAATATAACTTAATCTATCTAATTTCAAGAGTTAATAGACAAAATTCAAATATGACAAAATTGATGTGATTGAAATGTGAATAACAAAACTCAAAATAAAAGATAAAAGTGATTAGATTAAATAGAATAAGATGAGATTAATGTTGGAAGATTAGGGAATATGTTTCAGCATTATATCAGATTGGATCAATTTTAGGCACGAATTCAATCTAATGATGGACTAAGAATTGCCTAAGTTATGATCCCCTAAACAAATGCAATCACCTATCTTAGATTTAGATGAACCGAGACATTCAAATGAATCCACCCTAAATCAATACAAATCTAAGATGCATTAATATTGCAGCTCTTAAACTGTTGACCGCTTAAGCAAGTCCGATCAACATACCACACAACCAAAGAGTCTCAAACGAGTAGTCTAGGTTATCACATGAATTTGATTCACTTATATTCAAAAATCAATTTATCATGCACTTAGAAAGATAAAAATTCAATTACACTAAATAGTCAATAATCAAATTGAATGATCACCACACAGAGAAAAAAAATTAAAGAAAATAGTCATACTCAAGAGAAATAATTTATTAAGAAAAGTTCAACCTAACACAAGATTTAATAATGTTTCCTAACATAAAACTACTCCAAAGGACTAAAGAACAACATCGAAAAATAGGAGAATTCTTCCGAATAGAAGGAAAATGAATAAAATCCAAACTTTAAATCCCTGTAGCACGACCTTCTCCTGAATGCACCACACTCATATCCTTCTTCTTGATCTCAGTAGAATTTCTTCAACATCTGACTTTATGCATCCAAAGATAACTCAGAATTTCCATGGGGGAATTGAAAGAGAATTGATTGGGTCAAGTCTTTATATAAAGAGGCGGTGGAAAAATAAGAATTTTTGGAGTTAAGTTTCATCTCCAAGTCTTCAATTTGGTGGGATTTGGCAAAAAACCGCCTCATGTAATGATTGAATAAGAAATTGGATAAGAGATTTATAAAAATGGGTTAAAATAAACTTTTCGAAAATCAATTTTCACAATTGTGACAGTGAGTTTCATGATCGTGACCGTAACTAATGCATTGTGCCTTCAATATGTCACATCTCATGACCAGGATTTCACTACCATGATTCTAACTCTCATATGGTCGATATTTTCACAGCTTGTGAACTAGATTTCACGATTATCACCGCAATGCATGTATGATGGCCTTCAAGATTTCGTGGGTTGTTATCTGGATTTCACGACTGTGGCACTTCGATGTGTAGCTAGTGAATTGTGCTTTCACGATCGTGAGTATTTGTGTCTTCAGATGACCTCCTCTCGCTCACAATTGTGACGTTGCCCGTCATGGCCCATGGTTCACTGCTTTCATTATCGTAACTTCGTCTTCATGACCCATGACTTTTCATCATATGGTCAACTCCTTTCGCTCACGATCGTAAAATTGCTCATCACGACTTTGACCAAAATATCGAAAAATCTTTTCAGCTTGCACTCACGACCGTGACAAAATATTTTCCTTTGAATTTTCACAAAAAATATTTAGCAATCATTTTGTGGTGTCCCATTGCACCTTTTCACTTTGAATCTATCAAAAACATGAAATCATTGGTAGATATTGACTCAATAGAAATAAAATAAAAATCTAAATAAAATGATGCATGGAACAAATTAATCAAAATAAACTAAATATGCCATGTAAAATATGTTGAAATTGACATGCATCATTTTGAAACTTTGCTTTCAACATAGTTGTTTATCTCTTAAACCATTTACCAACCTTCATTCTTGATGGTTATTCTTCTTTCTTTCTTCTATATAATTGTTCACCTAATTACACATTTCTACGAGTGTTTGATTGTGTTGTTTTTTCCGTATCTCCATCCTTGCAACAAGCACAAGTTCACATTCCCACCTTCGTGTTGCATTCATTGGTTATTCAATATCATCATGGGTATGACTGTTATGATCCCATTTATGGCAAGCTATTTATGGCATGATATTTTTTTATTTAATGGACCTTATTTCCTTTTTGAAATTCCACTTCAAATTCAACATCACAACCCTCTATTCTCGATAGTCCATCAACACTCATTGGTTGTCGATTCCATTAGTCACGAGTTCACCCAATCCATAGCCCTTATGCTGATATACTCCTTCACTCACTTGTCCAAGTGGTGTCCCTCCGTTGAGCACAACCTTTCGAGCCTCCCCTTAACACTAAGATGAGTTTTCACGAAAACCACATATCGATTATCACTCCTTGGTGGGATATAGGTCATGTAATATGACCACAACCATTCCATCGCCCCCTCAACTAAATCAGAGTCCCCATGTTACACCATGATGGCAAAATCTCTCGCTGACTTACGACCATGGAGTCAGAACTGAATGCCCTTATTAGCACAGACACGTAGGAGTTTATGCTTCGTTGCTCTAATATTAATATCATTTATAGCAAAAGAATCTTTCGAACGTCATACAAGGCAAATAGTTCTATTGATCACTACAAAGCATGTCTTATTGCTAAAGGGTTTCACCAATAATCGAGTGTCGACTATCACGATACATTTAGCCCATTGATGAAATCAGTTACTATTTGCCTAGTTCTTATTCTTGCGGTCATCCACCATTAGATAATTAAATAATTAGATATTAGTAATCCCTTTCGTCATGGAGATTTAATTGAAACAATTTTCATGGAACAACCACTAGGTTTTCATGATATTGATCATGCTAATCATGTCTATCACTTGTGCAAGTCATTATATGGGTTCAAGCAGACTCCTCAACATAGTTTTACAAATTGCATTATGCACTACTTCAGTTTTGCTTTGTGTCATCGACATGTATTTATTTGTATTTCACAATTCTGGTGCTACTATATTTTCTTCCCGTATATGTTGATGATATATTGATAACATATTCGGCTACTAAACTTTTGGATTCTTTAATCAAACATTTGGAGGCATTTTTGCCTTAGTATCTTGAACCTCCACTTTTTTCTTGGCATTGGGGTCCTCAAGTAAAAGGAATAATTCTACCATAACACAAATATATTTCATATTGTCTCCTTCGTGCCAAGCTTCGACGTTTAAAGGATGTTAACTCTCCCATAAGTATTTCGTGCAAACTAGCTTCTCCGTCACAAGACCTGCTACATGATATTCAACTTTATAGACAATTAATGGATGCTCTCAATTATCCTACTATCAGTCCCCTCGACATTGCATTTGTTGTCAGTAGTGTCAATCAGTTCATGCAACGACCATCGTCTTCTCACTATCAAGCTATCAAAAGAATTTTATGTTATTTTAAAGTTATTGCTTTCTATGGTTGGTTATCTCTCCAAACTCATCTAATTTCCTACATGCATTTTTTGACACACTTTGGTGATCCTCAACTGATCAAAAATCTGTTGGTGGATATCTTATTTATCTCTACTCAAATTTGGTCTCATGCTCGGCACAAAAACAACACATTATTCCCAATCCTTTGTGGAGTCCGAATATCGAGCCTTCACCGATGCCACAACAGAATTAATTTGGAAAAGATTTCTTGTTCGTGAACTTTACTCTCTAATCCCCATTGCTTCTATTCTATGGTGTGATAATTTGAGAGCTACATATATGATGACTAATCCCATCTTTCATGCCCATACAATGATATATAAGTTAACTTCCGTTTTGTATGTGATGAGGTTGTTGATCGATGACTTTTAATCTATTTTATTTCCTCCGCAGACGTTTTGACGAAACTTCTATTCGGGCATCATTTTCTCTTTATATGTGATAAGTTCTGACTTCTTCCAGAAGATCGTCGGACTTGAGGGGCGTGTTGGAGATTATGATTCTCCTATTGATCTTGTTCGACTCTTCTTATGTTGTTGCTATTGTTCGAAAGTTTTGATAGTGTCATTCATTTTGTGTTACTTCAATTTGAATCTTCAGATGAAAACTCACCACATTAAACCTATAACAATAATATTATTGAGCTATTGTATTAACCACTGGGAATTTAGTTTCATATAACAACATCAAATATAAATGGCCAACAATATACACATGATGAATAGTTTTTTGCACAATCTAAATCAAGTATCTTACAACATGAAGTGTCTCATTTTTCTTAATACTACAAGTGGCTCTTTTTTGTAATACTACCTACAAACTCCACCTTCCTCAATTGCTCGAGAGTAGAACCAGTCAAACCTTCCTTTTAAAAAATATTAAAAGATTAAAATATTTTTAAGTAAATAAGAATTGAAATAAAAGCACATGATGAAAATAAAGCTAATTTTGAAGAGGAACTCCTATATTTAAAAGGATTATTTTCTTAAACCTCTCTTGAACTATCGTGCAAAACCGAATATAATCCTGAATTATAAAATCGAACAGAATTAAGTCTAAGCATTTTTCAGTCGGACACATTACTCCATCCATTCCTCCATTCAGTTTATCGTTAAATTTCTTTTTTTCATTTATTAAATGTCCCTTTCACCCTGGAAAATAAAAAAACTAAAAAAATTTTCTCCCCTTTCCTCTGGTCGACAAGCGATCACACTGGTGAGCTCTGAGAGGAGCTCACCTAACGCGTGGGCGAGGAGCTCGCCTTCGTGCACACATAAGATATGCCTTTGTATGAGCACAATTTCCGTAATTTAGTTTAATTATAAGGGCAAAATTCTCAAAGCTCACCTAACGCGTGGGCGAGGAGCTCGCCTTCGTGCACACATAAGATATGCCTTTGTATGAGCACAATTTCCGTAATTTAGTTTAATTATAAGGGCAAAATTCTCAAAGCTCACCTAACGCGTGGGCGAGGAGCTCGCCTTCGTGCACACATAAGATATGCCTTTGTATGAGCATAATTCCCATAATTTATTTTAATTATAAGGGCAAAATAGTCTAACCAATCAAATAAATAAAAAAGATATTTATGCAAACTTTGATTTTATAATTAAAATTTCGTGTCGAAAGAGGAGGTTTAAAAGAATCCTATTTAAAACGTTGATAAAGTAATTGCTATATTTTCTCAAGCTTTATATTATAAAGAAGTATGGGCCTTGTAGCCCAATAAATTAACACTATACTCTGTCTAATTATTTACTACCTCTCTTCTCTTTTTTTCACCTTGTTTTCATAAGTCTTCCAACAGTCATTTGAGCTCTTAAAAACCTGTGTGCGGCCTCCCCCTTCGCCACCTTCCTAAGCCGCCCCAGTCCACTCAAAGAGGTTTTCCAACTTTGGTTTCTCCTCCTGACAGCTCAAAGAGGTGATCAGTCCATGGGGATGCCGGAGACCTCACGGGAGCCCTGTCCGGACCGCATCCTTGACGATGTCGGCGGCGCCTTCGGCATGGGCGCTGTCGGTGGCTCTGCCTTCCACTTCCTCAAGGGCCTCTACAACTCCCCCAACGGTTCCCGTATCTCCGGCGGAGCCCAGGCCGTCCGTATGAACGCCCCCGCGTCGGCGGCAGCTTCGCCGTTTGGGGCGGCCTCTTCTCCGCCTTCGATTGCAGTATGGTCTACCTCCGGCAGATGGAGGACCCTTGGAACTCTATTATCGCCGGAGCTGCCACGGGAGGTTTCCTCCAGATGCGTCATGGAGCCGGCCCTGCCGCTCGCTCTGCCTTCTTCGGCGGCTTGCTCCTCGCACTAATTGAGGGAGCCGGTATCATGCTCAACCGCGTCTTGGTTGCCCCGCAGGATCTTCCGGTGGTGATCGACGACCCTGCTACCATGCCTTCCAACGTGCCCGCCATAGTAACTGGGCCTGCAATGCCGCAAGGCGTAGACGCTTCAGCTGCGGAGAAATCATCGTCTTGGTTTGGAGCGCTTTTTGGAAAGAAAGAGGAAGCGAAGAGCGGAGGCACCAAGACGGAGATCTTGGAGAGTTTCGATGCCCCTCCGATCCCTGCTTTCGAGTATAAGCAGCGAAACTGAGAAGATCTTTTCAGGGCGGAGGAGGTAAGTTTGAGGG